>CAJUYG010000696.1:117828-153989 GCA_910591675.1 Galerucella calmariensis | reverse complement strand
GTTAGGTGTTTGTTTATTTCTGAGTTTCCACAAACCGTTACGTCATAACAGTTAACCGTGACGTCAAGGTATTGTTAGCCCGGTTTGTATGGTTGAGTTCAAAGAAAAATGGATAATGTATGGGTACTTGACGTTTTCGACTTGCAAAAACAGGCTACGGTAAACCTAAAGGTTCTATTTTTTTTACAAAAGGAATCTCCTATAACTAGAACTTGTTTTAAATGAAATTGCAACAATACATCCGAAATTTGACAGTAGCTAAATGTAAAGTATGGTGTCATGTGTCGAGGAACCCTATAATGATTCCAAAGTAGAGACGTCAAAATGGAAAACGCGGATTTGTTTACTCTCAAAACACAAACTAAATATACCTTGTTATTTAAAACAACAACACAAAAGTTGTTAGTTAGTAGGCACTCCAACGCTGTAAACAATGCTTACCATGCATTAACTTACATAATTAATCTAGTGACAAAACTGGTTTCTAACAATCTAGCAATACAAACAATTGGTTATTACCATTTAATTCGTGTTCTGTAAAATACTGTTCATTGTTGGCACTCTCGTCAGGATCGTCATAATAATGATCGACCAAATAAGGCAAAACTGTCATTTTATGCCAGATATCATTCTTAAATGGGGGTATTGGTACTAGAGGGCTAAAATCGACAGGACGTCTTGTAAACCACCTAAAATAAAATATCAATATCTTAATTAAAAGAGACAAAAGATATTTTTTCAAACAATCCACTCCAGAATTGACCTGGCAGTATTAACACTCGATTTAACCTAACTCAATGTAAGGATTTAATACTTACGTATGGTGTCTTATTTGTTGAAGACTAAACCTAATTTCAGGATCTTTTTGTAACATTCCTATAATTAAACTTCTGAGTGGTTCATCAATTTCATTTGGAATTGTAAAGTCACCTTTACCTATTGTTTCAAACAGCCTGAAAATTGTATCACCTTCGAAAGGATAGGTACCTGTAGTAATATTGTACCTAAAAATTGTAATTTCACTATTACTTTGATACGTAAATCAAACATAAATAATATTTATTTATTCATTCACAAGTAATGTACCGGGTGAGCAAATAAGAACTTATTGTTTAACAACAGTTGCCTTGAGAAAAACCTAGTAATTATTTACAAACATTTAGGTCCATTGCTAATTTAAACTTTTTTGGAACTTTAGTTCTTTACGCCAGGTTATGTTTGAGCGACCAGGGGTCGCGACGCAAAAGATCTGACCGTTACGCGTTACGTTACGCTACGTTATGTTACATTGCTTCGTTATGTGCCTTGCTTTTGCGTGCTTGTGCCTCCTTAGTCTCTCTCTCGTTTATGAAGCAGCGATTCATAATAATAAATATGCTCCTACCCGGATTCGAACCCGGGCCGCCCGCGTGCAATGCGAGCATTCTAACCACTGAACCACCGATGCTATATTGAAATTCTATGCAAAGCTGGTATTCGCAGTGCTAGTGATCTACTTGAATTTGTTCGGATACATTTTTACTATTATTTCCATAATTTTTTTTGCGCGATTAAGGGGTCTAGCTACTTTTCGAAATACAGGGTGTTGAAATTTTGAAAACTTGAATGTTTTAATTCGATAACTTTAAAATGGATGGATAAATTGATTTGACATTTGGCAGGTAGTTTTTAAATGTAAAAGGGTATATTTTGAAAGAAATTGTAGTTTGTGCAACTAGTGTGGATATGATGGCCATATCGCACGAGGGCGAAGATGGAGCACGACGCCGTAGGCGGAGTGCTCAATCGTTCAATTGCGATATGGACAATCCACACGAGTCGAGCAGCATATTTTTTCTACGACCCACTTAGGAAAAATCTAGAAAATAAAAATTTCTATAAACTGTAATATAACTTCAAATTAAAAATTTAAGAATTCAATTTTATGTTTCCACTAATTTTGTGGTGAACGAATGTCCAATTTGTATCGAAACAGTAGATAGATATAGATTAATAAAGAAAATTAAAAGTATAGGTATTGAAGGGACAGCTCTCAGTTGGATAATAGATTATTTAAATAACAGGCAACAAATGGTAAAGCTGAATAACATACAATCAAACAGGTTATGTAATAATATGGGTGTACCGCAGGGAAGTGTGTTGGGATCTTTGCTATTTTTAATATATTTAAATGATATTGTAGACACTGCAAGGGAGTGCAAGATTCATTTATTTGCAGATGATGCCCTACTGTATTTCTGCTGTAGTGAACCTGAACAATGCATGAGCATTATAAACGCCGCCCTAAAAAGGGTTCATATATATTGTTGTGCAAATTTATTAAAAATTAATATACAAAAAACAAAATGTATGGTATTGGGCTTAAAAAATAGGTATAGGGAAGCTAATTTAAAAATAAGTTTAGGTAATGAGACGATAGAGATAGTAAAAAAATTTGTTTATTTAGGAATAACTATTGATAATAATTTGAAATTCAAGGAGCATGCAAATCAGGTAATAAAAACTGTAGCCTATAAAATTAACTATTTAAGAAGATGCTCTCCATATCTCAGTCAATGGTCCAAATTAACCGTCTTTAATACAGTAATATTACCACATTTTAATTATTGCCCTACAATTTTGTATTTACTCAACCAAAATGAAATTAATCGTCTTCAAAAGATGCAAAACCGCGCCATGCGAATAATATTAAAGTGTTCTAAGTACACTGCTATAAATAAAATGCTGAAGGCACTTAACTGGATGCCAATAAATAAATTAATACTATACTCCACATTAATTTTTATTTTTAAAGTTAAAATTGGACTTGCACCAGTGTATCTGCAGGATAAGTTCTGTATTAATCTTGATGTACATAACTATAACACAAGAAATAAGGAAAATTTGAGAATTGAAATGTGTAGAACAAGTAGTACCTATAACTCTGTTTTTCATAAAGGCATTAATTCTTTCAATAATTTACCAGAATTTATTAAAAAAAGTTCATCTGTAAATTGTTTTAAAAGAGCATTAAAGGATTATTTATTATCGGAGTCAGCAGTCACAGTGTGATATGATATGTTTGTTTGAATTTGTTCTAATTTTATATTTTTAATTCTAATTTATATTATATTCTAATTTTATACTTTTTATACTATAACCACAATATGTTGTACTGTTCTTCTTAATTGTATTATGTGTATGTATATTATGTAAGTGGAATTAGTTATTTTTGACTAAATAAAGAGATATATATATAATGCTACGGTTTTCTTTTTTAAATATACGATGCTGTTATAAGTAGATGTTGCCAGTCGGACACCCTCATGGAGGGTACCGTACCATTATCTATAATAATGAATATTCTGCTAAATATTTCAAACGTCTACCTGTTGTCGTTATTAATATCAAGCAGAATGATTATTTAAAAATAAAATTAACAATAAAAAAAATTCCTCGCGGGGAATCGAACCCGGGTCTACCGCGTGAAAGTCTGGTGTGCTTACTACTCAACCACCAAAGAATATGCAAATTGTTTATCTATAACGTCAGATGTATTACATAACTTTTGCTTAAAAGGAACTAAAGTTCCTACCGTGTGTCCCGCGACACGTTCTACCTTTTTTTGAGTTGTTCCATGGCCTGATGTAAGTATTTATATATGTCTATGGGTCTGACCTCCTAGAAACATACCATGTTTTGTGACTTTATTGTAAAAATGAGAATCTCTACTATGTACATTATTAAGTTTCAGCATGTGTTTAACATAGAGATACTACATATAGAGGCATCAATCCATAGGGTGCTCTGTAAGTGGGAATGTCCGTCTGAACTCCCGTAAAAGAGAAAGAGACAGATGATCAAAGATTTTTCTGTCTTTGTTTGTGTATATAATAATGTAGCATACACGCTATTAGAAAAAGACCGCATAAACCTCATTTCTATGTCTCTCTTATATGTTGACGGGTTCGAAGCTGGCTTGTTGCCTGTATTTGTAGAATCTCTATGGTGTTTAAGCTTTCAAGGTCGTTAATGTTAGGACAGGCTACAAAGATGGCGCCATCTGTAAATTAATAGGAGGCGCCACTGGTCAGATGCTTTTCTATGTTTGGGTGATCTGTGGAGAAAGATTAAGATGGACGATTCACGAAAACAATCTCTATCGGTAGATTTTCACGAATTAAATAAATCAATTACAGCAACTTACAACGTGACGCCACTGCTCCAAATATCAACTTTAAATCCAGGAAATGAATCTAAGCCGTTCGCAATCTCAGGAGGTTGGAATGCCGGTGATCCCTGGCCAATGTAGCATGTATCATCTTCGGCAAAAACATCTATAGTCTAAAAACGTAATAAAAATATCAAGTTTTGAGTGGAAAACAATTTTGATAGAATAAAATAGTATAATCATAAATGTTTTTCATCTTTTTTGGAAAATTAAACCACATTATTTTTTTCCCTTTTCAAATATGTACGCCTATGAGAGGAGAAAATATATCCAAATATATTAACCCCTTTAAAATTGTTTATCGCACGCCCATGATAAATGGGAATTTTTAGAAATCAATTATTCCCTTGCAGAAATTTTAGCAAATAAATGGTACTTTTTGGAACTTTAGTTCTTTACGTCAGGTTATGTTTGAGCGACCGGGGGTCGCGACGCAAAAGGTCTGACCGTTACGTTACGTTATGTTACGTTGCTTCGTTATGTACCTTGCTTCTCCCCCAAGGAGCTGTGAGACCTGGTCGTTGGTGGGGGAGCCGAGTAGCTGTTCCTTCTCAAAAGGAATACGTGAAACCAAGGACAGCTCAACGGATTCCTGTGAAATGCAGAAATCCGATATCAGGATCTTCAGCGTGGAGAGTGGACTGTTGTCCCGACGAGTTTGCTGATAGCCGGCCGATGGCCGGAGTCAGCGGGGTCGTCGGAACAATAGACTGCTTGTGGAAACCTGCCTGATATAAACCGTATCTAGTGGAAGGTGGTTGATGAGGTATATTCACCAGATATGGAGGCTTGCCTTAAACAGCTGGCCAAGTGGAAGGTGACCACAATAAAAACCCTCCAAGTCAAGGTGGAACAGCATATGCCGAGGACTGCGTGGTCAAGGGGAAGCTTGATCGTTAATATGCGGACTCTGGATACCTGGGGACATCCAGTTTAAATACCCTTACTCCTGCATGCGGGGCTCTGCAGGAGTGGACCTTGTGCTTCCCTAGCTACTCGTGGGATCAACCATGGATAAAGAAAAAAAAAAAAGAAACCAAGCGGGCATGCACCGCAACCGGGCACAAGTCGGAGCAATGTATCCACAGTGCCCAAAAATACAGCAGCATCTTCCTCACACGCGAGCAAACCTCGTGTTGAGGAAGTCAGAGAAAAACAAGAGAGGGGAAAGGCAGGGGCACCTACACCCTCAACCTCCTCAACTGGTGGAAGTCTCCGGGAGAAATCCTGGACGAAAAAGAAGACCCCCCCCCCTCCTTCCTGAACTGGGTAAACCCGGAGGAAGGGATGATCCACTAAGGCGTGGACTTAGTGGAGCAGGGGTAAGATGGTATCTTCGCTTCCTTGAACAGGGACTTGCACCGGAGGAAGCAAGAAAGAAGGCTACGGAGCGCAGAAAGCAAGGAGAGGAGAAAAACATCCCTCCTAAAGGAGAAAAACGGAAGCGGGAGATGGCGACAGCCCTAACACCGCAAGCACAGGCGAAGAAGAAAAGGGAGGATAGAATAGCCATCCCTTCTTCAACTGGCAGCTATGCAGCTGCAGCAAAATTAATAAGAATGGCAGTTCTCCCCAAGGCGTACCCTGAGACTACCCTCAGTGCGGACGACCAAACCTTGCTGGAGAACGCAATAATAGAATAAATGTATGCTGGATGGGACCACAAACTCCAGTTTAGTGGCATACATTTCAGACCAGGAGTCGTTCTAATCGACTGTGAAACACCACAGACTGCAGAATGGCTCCGGCTGATAGTACCAAAGCTGGAGAGCTGGAAGGGAGCAGAACTGACGGTGTGCCAGGGAGACGACATCCCAAAAATGCACACCGCCACGATCTTTCTCCCAAGAAGCAAAGGCGTAGAGGAAGGTAAGCTTCTTCGCTTGATTAAAGCGCAGAATGAGGGATTGGAAACAGACCAGTGGAAGGTCCTTAACCTAAAAGAAGAGGGCAAAGGCCTAGTCTTGAGGGCAGGAATAGATAATCTATCCTGCCAAAAAATCAAGAACAACGGGTTCACCATCCATTACCGGTTTGGGAAAGTACCCGTACATGGCCTCAGAAAAGAAGACGGAAGTAACAAGGAAAAGGTTTCCATTTCCTCCGAGGCCAGTGGCGACTCGAGTAGTGTAGAAAGCCTACACATCACCAAACTCCTTGGGGAAGAGTCGCCACTGACCGAGGAGGAAATGGAGATTGCGTCGGAGGAAGGGGACAGTACTCTTTCAGAAGGGGACATCACCCTGACGAAAGAGGGAAACACCCAAGAAGACAACCAACAGGATGGTGGGAATTAACTTAGCTCAAGTTAATGCTCACCATGCCAAAGGAGCATCAGCGGTGATCACAAGATTGTTCACCAAGGACCAATGGGGGTTGTGTTTAATCCAAGAACCTTGGGTTAATAAGAACCAGGTAAGAGGATTAGCATGTAAAGATGCTAAAATAGTATATCACACTGGTAGTGATACACCAAGAACATGTATTATGATAAGAAACAATATTAACTATTTTTGTCTTTCAGAATACATGACTCGAGACCTCGTTCCAGTTCGAGCATACCTCGAACACAAGAAGGAGGGCAAAGAAATAGTGATAGCATCATGCTACTTTGAGGGAGATGGGCCTGCACCACCCCCAGAGGTACAAAAGCTGGTGAAGTACTGTGAAGAGAAGAGACTACCTCTACTTCTAGCATGTGATGCCGATGCACACAATACCGTTTGGGGCAGTAGCAACACCAACAAAAGAGGTGAGCAACTTTTAGAATATATCCTTAATAAAAACCTTAATATCCACAATATAGGGAATACCCCTACATTTGTAACAAGGGTAAGGCAAGAAGTTTTAGATGTCACACTGGCAACACAGGATCTAAAACATATAGTAAAAGATTGGAGAGTATCGGGTGAACCATCACTCTCCGATCATAGTATAATAACATTCAAGTTAGAACTAGGCATACCTGAGATAAGCCTCAGGAGAATACCAAGAAAAACAGACTGGGATAACTATAACACCTGTCTGAAAAGAAATCTAGCACATATACAGAGAAAAGGAAGGGCTAAACACCATCTCGACCTGGAAAATGTGCTAGAGGATCTGAACAGGGCAATAATCGAGGCGTTTGAATCGAGCTGTCCTCTTCAAAAACAACGAAGCAACAAAGATGCACCCTGGTGGAACAAACATCTGTCAGAACTAAGATCTCAAACCCGGGACCTTTTTAATAAAGCAAAAATCACCGGAAACTGGCAGAGATACACCGAGGTGAGAAACACCTACTACAAGGAAATTAGAAAAGCTAAAAGAAATAGCTTCAGAAAATTCTGTGAAGATATAAACACAACACCTGCTGCGGCAAGACTTTACAAAGTTATGGCGAAAAGTAGGGTCAACACAGATATGGCTTTGAGGAAGCCAGATGGTGAATATACCGAAAATGAGGAGGAAAGAGTTCGACTCTTACTAGAAACTCATTTTCCAGGGAGTACCCCAAATAGGGGAGATAATCCTCTCGAAGGTCACAATAGGCCTTCAAGAGAAAGTACTACAATGGCCAAACACATTTGTAGTAACGATAGGTTGAAATGGGCCATGAACACCTTTTCACCTTTCAAGGCACCAGGAGCAGATGGAATTTTCCCAGCATTGCTCCAGAAAGGACAAGACGAAATTCTACCGCATCTGGTTAGAATTAGTCGAAGCAGCTTAGAACTGGGTTATATACCTGAAGCATGGAGAAGGGCAATAGTAACCTTCATTCCAAAAACTGGAAAAAGGGACACAACAAACCCCAAATCCTTTAGACCAATTAGTCTAACATCGTTTGTACTCAAAACGATGGAAAAGGCTATTGATAACCATATTAGAACGGAAATCCTAGAGAGACTACCTCTCCACCCATGTCAGCATGCCTACCGGGCAGGCAGATCTACGGAGACTGCACTGGTACAACTGACGGAGGATATCCGAGGTGCTCTAGACAACCAAGAAACTGTAGTATGTGCATTTTTGGACATAGAAGGAGCTTTTGACAATACTCCACATGAGGCAGTCAGAAGAGCATTGAACAGAAGAGGTGTAGACAGCACAACATCCAAATGGATGTCGGAACTGCTCACCACAAGAATAGCAGAGACGAGGACGAGCAAAGACATTGTCTCCATCTGCACTACCAGAGGATGCCCACAGGGAGGAGTAGCATCCCCATTAATGTGGAGTCTGACGGTTGACGAACTCCTGTGTGGTTTGACGGATCTCGGTATATCCTGCCAAGGATATGCCGACGATATTGTCATAACAGCCAGGGGAAAATTCGAAAACACCCTTTGCGATATTGTACAAAAGGGTCTGAACTATACAAATAGCTGGTGTAGGCAAGTGGGACTTAGCATAAACCCCACTAAAACCATCCTGATAGCCTTCACTAAGAAAAGAAAACTCAACCTCAAAACCATAAAACTTGATGGGAACGAGATTGAATGGAGACAAGAAGTCAAGTATCTAGGTTTAACTTTAGACAGTAAACTCCTGTGGAACAAACACGAAAAGGAGATTACATACAAGGCAAAAATGGCTATAATGGTGTGCAGAAATCTGGCAGGAGCAAACTGGGGCTGTAACCCAAAAATCCTAAGCTGGATGTACACTGCCATAGTGAGACCAATCATCACTTATGGAGCCATTGCCTGGTGTAGTAGAACTAGCCTATTGATGACGAGAGAAAACCTCTCCAAAATTCAAAGACTAGCCTGTATATGCATTACAGGAGCAATGAGAACATGCCCAACGGCGGCCATGGAAGTGATTCTCAACCTCACCCCTTTACATATGGTGGTGGAAAGTGTTGCAGAAAGAACAAGATACAGACTAAGTAGAGAGGGAATCATTAAAAAAAACACCTCCTCACTTCTTAGAAATCAGACAACCTGGGACATGCCACAAGACGGTATGATGAAAAAATATAACTTTTCAAAGAAATTCGTTACGGAAATGAGCAACAAGAAGGAATGGGATCCAAATACCATTACCAGACTTGGAAAGAATGCCATTCAATGGTACACAGACGGCTCAAAAGCAATAGAAGGAACTGGGATAGGAGTGTTCGGGCCAGGAACCAAACACTCTGAAAGCTTGGGAAAAACCCCAAGTATCTTTCAAGCGGAAATCCACGCCATAAGAAAGTGCGCCCAGTTCAATATTGATAAAGGATACAGAAGACAAAGGATTATCATAATGTCGGATAGTCAAGCAGCCATTAAGGCACTGAGCTCTTGTGTAATCAGTTCCAAAATGGTGTGGGAATGCCTAGACAAACTCAATGAACTAGGCGAGAACAACATAGTCACCTTACTATGGATTCCAGGACACACTGGAATAGAAGGAAATGAAATAGCAGATAAACTAGCAAAGAGAGGGACTGAAATACCTTTCTGGGGGCCCGAACCCTTTTGCGGAATCAGCTCCAATGTAATATTGGAAGAAATAAGTAATGCCGAGAAAAAGAGAAGATCTGACCATTGGAAAGATCTAGTAGGGCTTATACAATCAAAGACTCTTCTGGGTGACTACAACCTGTTGAGATCAAAAGAATGCATAAGTCAAAGTAAAACTGCGCTGAGAATTTTGACAGGGATCCTAACGGGACATTGTCGCCTGAATGGGCACCTGAAAAAGCTCAAAATAGTGGAGGAAGAAGAATGCAGATTTTGTGGAATGGAAGAAGAAACCTCCATCCACATACTTTCCAACTGCACAGCACTCCAGAATCCTAGAGCACAGCACCTGGGAGATTACTGGATAGAAGAGGAACATTTGCCTAAGTTGAAGCCTGCAGACATCCTAAAATTCCTTCGGGAAATCGGACTAAAGGAACTACTAGTTTCTGAGACTCTCCTCAGAAACTGAGTAGAAGTAAGGGGGCACAATAGACCTTTTAGGTCTCAGTGAATGTCACCCCAAAAATCACACATACATACATATGTACCTTGCTTGCGTGCGTGTGCTCTCTCCTGAGTCTCACTCTCGTTTACGAAGCAGCGATTCATATGCTCCGGCCGGGAATCGAACCCGGGCCGCCCGCGTGGAAGGCGAGCATTCTTCCACTGAACCACCGACGCTATATCAAAATTCTATGCAAAGCTGGTATTCGCAGTGCTGGTGATCTACTTGAATTTGTTGGGATAAATTTTTACTATTATTTCCATAATTTTTTTGCGCGATTGATCTTTTTTGTTTATTTACAGCATCGGTTGTCAAAATGACATGAGGATTAAGGGGTCTAGCACATTTACTTTTCGAAATACAGTGTTGAAATTTTCAAAAATTGAATGTTTTAATTCGATAACTTTAAAATGGATGGATAAATTGATTTGACATTTGGCAGGTTGTTTTCAAATGTAAAAGGGCATATTTTGATAGAAATAGAAGTTTGTGCAACTAGTGTGAATATGATGGCCATATCGCACGAGAACAAAGTTTGAGCACGACGCCGTAGGCGGATTGCTCAATCGTTCAAGTGCGATATGGACAATCCACACGAGTCGAACAGTATATTTTTTCTACGACCCACTTAAGAAAAAATCTAGAAAATGAAAATTTCTATAAACTGTAATATAATATAACTTCAAATTGAAAATTTTACAATTCAATTTTATGTTTCCACTAATTTTTTTGTGGTAAACGTACAGTTCTTGAATGTCCAATTTGTATAATGCTACGGTTTCCCTTTTTAAAAATACGATGCTGTTATAAGTAGATGTTGCCAGTCGGACTCCCTCATGAAGGGTACCGTACCATTATCTATAATAATGAATATTCTGCTAAATATTCCAAACGTCTCCCTGTTGTCGTTATTAATATGAAGCAGAATAATTATTTAAAAATAAAATTAACAATAAAAAAAATCTTCCTCATGGGGAATCGAACCCGGGTCTACTGCGTGAGAGTCTGGTATGCTTACTACTCGACCACCAAAGAATATGCAAATCGCTTATCTATAACGTCAGATGTATTACATAATTTTTCTTAAAAGGAACTAAAGTTCCTACCGTGTGTCCCGCGACACGTTCTACCTTTTTTAAAAATTGTATGGTACTTTCATGGAAAATGGAAATGTTCACACAAACATGAACCCCTTTACAAATAATTTATCACACGCCCATGATGAAAGAAAATTTATTCAAATAAATTAACCCCCTTAAAAATTTTATCGTACGTCCATGGTGAATGGGAATTTTCACAAATTATTATAAAAATAAAATTAATTTTGTAATACCTCATTCAAGTGGAAATGTTTGCAGAAAAATAATTATCCGATCAGCATAAATGTAGCTATTTATTTCATTCTAATTATAAATCTGTACAATTTTACAAAGCACCTTTTCCCCTTTATTCGATAAACTATGACCTTACATTTATTTTTGAAAATACAAACTGTGCCTGATAATAATAAAAATACATATATCTTCACCAAAACCTAGCAATTTTAAAAATACAAATACTACTGGAAAATATGTAGATAACTAATAAAATTGTAAACAGCATGGTTTGTAGGAAAACCAATTGAACAAAGTATATTCATTTATATATTTAATTGCTAGTTTATAGTTTTCGATACCACTCGTCAACATTCGGTTCTAAGTAAACGTCGTGAATGATCCATGTTGTATTTGTGATTAAAATCCACAAATAGTTGGTAGGCCTGTACTTCACAAGCGTCTACCCGATAGAGGTAACAAATCCTAAGGAATTGTAGGGAAGAGAAAATCATTATTACATCCACCCTTCCCCTTCTTTTAAAACACCCGATACATATACACGTCTCGGTGTCAGTGTCTTCAGTGCTCATGAAAGAGGGGGGGGGTTATATTTGAATATTTGAACTATTAGACCGGTAGCCCATAACACGTGTGCTTCATTATTTTAAATGGAAGCTGTGTGAAGCCCGGTGAACTGGAATGGTCTATACCTACCAAAAAACTGTAATAGGCTTATAGGCGTAAAACATCGAGGGCTTCGGACGCCACTAGGTGTTACCACAGAGTACACCAAGATGGTGTCCTCTGTGGCGTTACCAACACCTGACGAGAGCTTATTTACCCGACTCTTCACCACCCACCATGTCAAATTTAATAGTTGAGGTGCGCATGCGTCCAAGCAGCCTTTAACCTTCTATTCGATGTGACTGAATGTGAGCAGATTAGATTAGTTGGTAGGATACTGAGTTTACAGCCCAGAGGTCCTAGGTTTCCCGGTTTGGACCTGGGTGTGTTTTTTTTAGTTTTCTATTTCTTATTTTCTGATATATTTATACATAGTTACACTTTGATCAACCGGGTTTGGGCCTGGGTTTTCTTGTTTTTTTTTTAGTTTTCTATTTCTTATTTTCTGATATTTACATATTTACTTCAATATTGTTGTTACTACTAAATTTGACAACGTTGGTGACGAGTCGGGTAAATAAGCTCTCGTCAACACCTGCTGTCATTATGGTGAGGTTAGGTTTTCCATTTTATCGGCGTCTATGGTAGCGCAGGATACAAATTTTAAAAGTGGTTCATGTATTTGTTTTTTTGTCGGCAGTCTCCCCCACTACATATTCTTATTTGTTGTCAATTTATTGCTGTAATGTAACTTACCGAGAACAACATTATGAAAAAAAAAATAGTTAACACAAAAATCCGATGGATCAATTTTTCTATCAGTATCATTCTGTAGTCATCAAAATTGTAATAGGTAGCTATAATTCTATCTGGTTAAGTCAGAATGAAAATAGTGATCTAAATTTAGTTTAAAAAAATATATAAACTTCGATTATTTGATGATTATAAAGCAAACACTCTTATCGCAAATTGGGAGTCTTGATGCCATAAATAATGTAATAACGAGTGATATTATTATTGAAAATAACAAATTCATTTCTTCAACATGCAATAGTCACGTTTTAATCATGCGAAAGTTCTTATCTTTAAAATAGAACAAAGGCCTAGACAAGTTTTTCTATTTATTTATAAAAAACATTCTTTTTTAACAATTTATAGTAGAAAAAAGTGTATGAAGATGTATTTTCTATTTTTAATTGAAATATTTTGCAAATAAATGCTGATTACATTTTTTATCAATGATAAAAAAGGTCAATTTATGTTTACACTAATTATATCAAAAATGTTGAAGGTACATAGGATATAGAACAGTTAGTTATTGATTAAAAACATCTCTTTCAACACCAATTTTTGCAGTAAAATCGAACGCGTTGCACTTGTCGATTTCCTGAAAATTGTGACCTCTGATAAAGGTTCAATGGTCCATAAATTGGTACAGCTTATATCGCAGTGTCTTTAAAGAAGCCATGATTAATCTAGTTGGTGGTGCCGTGATTTCTTCATTCACTTTGTTTTTGTTAATAAGGTAGTTTTTTATGAATCTTCATTTATTTACTAGCTCAATAATAATCACCTTATCTTTCAGTGGGTTGAGTCTTTTAATATATTATTTTAATAATAATGTATAAATAGTATTTTGAAATATAGCAGATAACTTAGGAAACAATATAGAATATGCATATAAAGTGAGAGAGTTTCCATATATTTACATTTACCAATATTAAAATATTTCAACAATTGAGTTAACTGTATATACCCTCACTTCTGTCATTCTGACGATGATATTTATATCGAAACAATTGTCAATTTACTTGCAATTTACACATTTTTACAAATATATTGTGGAGTCATTCAGAAACAGTTAGTTTCATTTAAAACCATATATTTCAACAAACCTACAGACCAATTTTTTCATGCATAAAATATTTTGTTATAGATAGAACATATTTATTCTCTCCACAAACTAACTAGTCAGATAGTAACCTACTATAATTGAAATTTTAGACAAATTTAAACATCACTAACACTATTGAAAACTCTCTAATCATTTGTTATGACACATTTTCAATTATACACTGCAGAATTTACTTTCAAACATTGGTTAAACTTACCTCCGCAACTCCTAAATCAGTTATCTTCAAGTCTCCTTCAAGAGTGAGCAGAAGATTACCTGGTTTAATATCCTTATGTACAACTCTCATGCTATGCAAGTACTCTAATCCATTAATCAGTTGTAAAAAATAGCCATGAGCTTGACATTGTGGAAATCTTTTTTTCGGGGTTGATTCTAGCATGCTTTGTAGCGACCCTACGCAGAATTCCATTATCAAATACATTTTTTGTTTTTCATGGTTATATAATTCATCTACTAAATTTATTAGATTTTTATGTTTGAGCTTACGAAGCAACGTTATTTCCCTGAAATAGAATAACAATGGTATTATAAAATTTATATTTATTGAAATATATATTGAAGTAGGGAAAAATTATGCTTGACTGCTCCTTTGTAATTTTGACTAGTTTTAATAATATTTTTATAGTAAAAAGGTGTTTTTATCTGAACCTTTTTTCAACAGACAAGGTGAGATGTAAGTAAAGTCAGTGTAATCTTAGTTTTGTTTTAGATATAGAGTCAAAATGACTTCTCTTCTGACTTGGATTGTGGGGTCAATAACTTCTCAAGCAGTAAGTACATGACTATATTAGCAATATGTTAGGTTGATATGAAACAATTATTGAGAATAAATAATACCCTCTTAGAAAAAAAAATATATCTATATAAACCTGTTTACAGGAATAAAGATATGCTTCATTTTTATATATCATACAATTAAGTATAACTGCATCTTATCACTCAAGTACTACAATTAGATTAATGTGTTTGGAATTACCTACCTTTGTACATTTTGTTCACCATTTGGTATCCTCCTCAGCTTTTTTTGTTTTAAAATTTTCACAGCTCTTCGGCATAACGTTTCAGAGTCTAGCATTTCTTTAACCTTCCCATATGATCCTTCGCCGAGTAATTCCCCCATCACATATTTCCCCACAAGTTTAAGTTTTCGTTTTTTCTTCTGATATATAATTTGATCACTATCAACTCTATGAAAAAAATTTGCTATGTTAATGTTCTCAAGATCATCATCAAAGTCGGCACCTTCTGCGTCGTTAATATATATTTCTGCATTTTCTTCACTTTCCAATGGTTCCAGATTATTTTCAGTATTATATATAAAATTTCCTAGTTCCTTCTCTTGATCGGTAATATCAATACTTTCACTATCTACACTTTTGCTAGTACTAATATTTCGCATTTCCCTGTTCATTATATATTTGGTTTTATTTTAAAACAAACTTTTATAAAAATTATTTCAAACATTGAATCTCCTCAGACATTTTTGACGTTTGTTGCCATTCCATAATCAACAGCTGTTTTTATTTTCAAGTTGGTAGAACAGTAGAGCAATTACATAATTTATGAAACTATAAAATAATTTTATTTCGACTAAACTTAATAATATATATGTTATCAATAACTGATAAATACATCCCAATTATAAATAATCTTACTTTAACAAATGATTTCAAATTTTTTATATAAAAATAGAAAGGGAAACATTTTTAGTCACTTTTTCACGACCAGCATTAGAAACTTGAATGCACTGTGGCTACTATTGCGCTAGGTGGTGTACTTAATTCCATCATAAAGTCATCACTATAGCTATTCTGAAGTTTAAAATGAAATAAAATATAATTTTATTTACTTCTAAGTATTATAACAAAGCAGTATATATTATGGGTTAATAATAATAATATTAACACTATAAATAAAACACTTCGTCCATGGATACAGTGTCAGGCAATGTTCCAAGAACAGAGGCAGCATTTCCGCGCTGAATAACTAATTCTGAACATAAATCGATATTTATAATTTATCAATGTTCTCTCCTCAAATGTAATTTTCATTACTCTGTTTGTAACAGATTTGGCCTCTTTGTTGATTAGACATATTCATAAAATGTCAAGAGGTTTTACTCCAAAACAATAGGTAGAGCCTCTAGCTCTGAGTACAACATGAGTACAAAACCAATCAGAGTCAATGTCGTCAATGTCACCTTGAATTAAGTAATGGCAATGTTTTGAATATTCAAAGGTTTGTTTTCTTATCATTATTTTTTATAAATTTTTTATAATTTATGTTTTTAATTTAGTTTATTGCTGAAGGTAAAGATAAACTATAGTTCAGTAAGGTTTTAATTGGTTTAATCGTGGCTTGTGCATTTAGTATTTTATCTCATTTGACCTATGCTATCAATTTAATATTTAGGATTAAAATAAGTTAATGCAAAAGTAAACCGGCAAATATTTCTTGATACTTGGCGTTATGTTGTGGTCACTTATAAAATTTATATTTTATGGAGTTGTATCTGTTTTTAATACAAGTATTTCAAAATTAAACAACCTGTTTCATTTGGTAGCATTATGCACAACTTTGGCATTATTACGTGTATCGAAAATTATAGATAATGTAAGATGTGTAAATAATTTTTTTATAAGTTATAAATATATTCTTTTATAGGCTGTTAGTACATCAAAAGAACAAGATCCACAGAAATCAGATAATAAGTCAAACATCAATAAAAGCAAATCACAATCAAAAGGAAATAAAGTTCGTCAAAAACTAAAAAAAACTCATGATGATCCTACATTTAGTACAAGTTTAGAAACACCAATAGAAGATATTATCGAAGAAACAATTAATGAGGAAGGTAAATAGTATTTTTTCAGTATGTTTTATCACCATTGAAGATAATTAAATTAATTGAAACCTTATTAAGAAGAAAATAAATTAAATTGTATGTGCAATATATGGATGAAACAATTTATTACCTAATATTATAAAACAATAATCATAAATTGTTGAAAGTGTTAAAATTCAAACTTACTTTGGTGTTATGACTGACAACTTTTCACTAAGCTATTCTGTAATCTCATTTATATAGAATCTACACAAATACCTATGGATGTAGTTTATTTTTATTAGAATAAACCAAGGAATAAACAAATATTAGGTAGGTAGAAACCAAAACACAATAAATAAACCTATTAACTAGATAAATGTCCAAATTTAGTATTCTGAAATGCCAAGCTTTAGAACCAAATGCTTAAAGTTACAACATATCAATATTTTAAAGATCTTAAGTGTTAAATAGTTCAATAGAAATAGTGCACATACTCTGAATTTTGTGGCTGATGAAAATAACCACTAAGTGCCCCATTGTAAGCTGGAAACCTGTTCTTAACCATTAAAAATCAAACTTCATATAAGAACATACAAATTACTACTAAATTTTACTGATAATTCAAGGAAAGCTGTGTGGGAAAGAATATCCCTAGCCAAAGATCTGTTTGGGCAGCAACTTTGGACACAAAGTCAAAAAATAGATAATGCAATATGTACATTTCCTCTATTATTTTCATAGAGAAAATGTATTACTGCCTTTTTGCTATAATTGATTTTTTATTATTTACTTTTTATGTTACAAAATTATTATTTTATTTGTTTTATTACATAAATAATTTTTTTAAATGTCTTATTATCTTTGTAGTAAAAGCAAGCAAGAAAAGGGGAAAAATTTCAAAACATAAAGCCAAAACCGGGGAATCCTCTATAAAATCTATCAATAAACCAGTTGATGATATTGGCTATTCTTTTTTTAACATCAAAACAGTTGGCCAGGTCAGTTCGGAACAGAAAACAAAAAATAATTCAGCAGTTGATGTATCTGAGGAAAATCAAACAGATGACATAGGATTTTCGTTTTTACCACATAAAGAAAAAGGTAAAAAGTATAAAGTTAAAAGCAGCTCAGAAAACAAAACTGCTTATGATCTTACCATAAAGAAAACTAGTAAGTATGAGTCATCAAAATCTGTAGTTGATGGCTTTAAAAGAAAAAAGAGCAATGAAAATTTATTGCCTAAAAGTTATGTAGTGATTGAAAAACCACAGAGTCCAGTATTCTCTACCATACCCACGGTTGCTGAAAAACGATTGATTTATGAAACCCTACTAAAAAATAAACAGAAAGAAAGCAAAAAGGTCACTTCTTCTGTATCATTTGCAAGTATAGTTACTAATAGTGTAACTGAAGCATCTATAGCGCATGTGACTACTAATTCTAATGATGTTGAGAAATGTACCAATTTTGAACAAGAAGTTCACAAAGAATCTGATCTAGTTCAATCTATAACTAGGGATATATCTTCTAATAATTCATCTATCTGCATTCTAGACAGTGTTGATAAAGAACCAAGCACTGAGAAATTTAGCACAGAATTGGAAAATACAGAATCCCACATATTAACTTCATCAGCTTTTAATTCCTTTGAGGAGTCCGAAGAGAATAAATCTGAACTATTTGTTAGTTTTGAAGATCATTCAACAGAAAACTCAGCTTATCTCTTGGATAGTAACAATTACACAAATATTCAAGACAATATACTAGAAAATAATATTGAAGGTAACATTTCTCCCTATAGCTTCGAAGAAACTTATGTTCAACATCAAGAATCCTTTAATAGCAGTGACCTTTCAAATCAGTTCAACTCAGTCCAACACTCTTTTACGGAACTAGTTGGAAGTAACACTATTGTTGACAATTTTTCAACTAATGCTACTAGTAGTAATTTTTACCCATCTGTATATGGTTCAGATAAACATTCACAATTATTAGAAAGTGTTTTGAATCCAGAAGATCCCGCTCAAGAAGGTTTTACTCAGATAATTGAAGATTTAGTAGTTTCTAACACTTTTGAAAAAGTTTCCGAGTATTTGGATCATGTAAGGGAAGGTAAGGATTATTTTTACAATTAAAATATATAAGAGAGTGTTTGAGATAATTTAATTTTGATTTGAAGTTTTCTTTGACATTGTTTAAATTGATTAGGTATTTCAAAAGTTATATTTAACAATTTAGAATAAACAGGATCATTAAATCAATACATAATAACAAAATTACAAATAATTGTTTCATCATGCATTACAAGTGTCCAGACTGTCAATTGCTTTGCAGATAAAATTTGGGTTGTTTTGTTTATAACCTGAAAGATAAGAAATGGACATATAAAAGAACCTGTGAACAAAATATTAACTATTATTTCTTGAAAGTTCATTGATTTAAAAAAATTAAGGTCATTGTAAGTAATATTTTAATCCCTATAATTTATTGATTGAATTATTCAAGTGATACAATTTTTATATCAGCTTCTGATCATAATTCATTTTAATTCTTGATAAAAAGTGCTGTAAATATTGGTGTAATATATTTAACTCAAACTTAATAGCACTAGCTATAATAATCTGTACTGTCTAGCAGTTTTTATTCCTCTTATAAAGTTAGGTTAGGTTTATGTTGAGTTATTCTCCACTGTGAATACTTGTACAGAGTTTGGCAAAAGTCCGAGACCAGACAAATATCGAAGAAAATATAGATTTTTTGGAAAATCTTTTTATACCCAAAACACCATCTATTTATATTAACAATAACATAATTCCATGCACATCAACTGTAAAGTACCTCGGTATGACTATCGACAATAAACTTAACTTTAATAAAAACGCGGAGATATCAAAGAAAAAA
The DNA here is from genome assembly GCA_910591675.1 of Galerucella calmariensis. Lineage (NCBI taxonomy): Eukaryota > Metazoa > Arthropoda > Insecta > Coleoptera > Chrysomelidae > Galerucella > Galerucella calmariensis. Next base: position 134,250 of record CAJUYG010000696.1, on the reverse strand, counting down.
TGTATTAGCCGAGGAAAACACTTTAGAAGCATAACATACCAAAACATGGGCATAAGTAAGAAAACTGCAGCACACATATACAAAAGTATCTGTAGACCGATACTTGAGTATGGCCATATAGTATACCAAACATCAAGAAGACCCGTATGGAAAACATTACAGACAGCAGAGACAACAACTTTAAGAGCCATCACAAAAATAAGACATCCATCAAACCCTCTCCACAATCCACCAAACAAACTTTTATACAAAACCACAAAGGTACAGCCACTGAAGGATAGAATGACAACTCTGTCCCAAACATTCTCTAAGCGGACGCATAATAAAGAAATAATGGATAAACTATGCATTGAACGAGATCACACACAACAGTTGAAACGAATATATCCTAATAAGACAGTTTGGGAAGTTGTAAATAGTCACTGAAGGATAGTGAAAATTCTGGCAATAACTTTCAACTTTTTTTATTTATTTATTTATTTTTTTTTTATTTCCTAATTATTATTAATTTTTTTTTTTTTTTTTTTCAATAACACAAATATTACTTTTACTACTATTAAGTATATTATAATAAACAATGTAAATAATACTGGCTGAAGGACCTCGGTCGATGGCCATTTGGTTGTACCAATAAAAGACGTTTATTATTATTATTATTCTTTTTATACCACAAATTTCACTCCAGCTTAAACTATAATTTGAAAATATTTTGAAACATACAGAGTATTCGAAAAAAGTGTGGCGTATCAAAGTTATATTTTTCCTATATTTTATTGCATTTTCTGATTGCCCCTGAAAAATATAATACTCCTTCATAACGGTTCCCTATACCTAAATACAGAGGGTTCGGAGTTATTCTGACTTTCTTAAAAATATGAACATTTTGAAAAAAAAACTAATAACATTGATATAACAAATTCTAGTAAATTTTCTCTTACATCTAAATAGTTGGACATTTGTTGAATGTATTCCACGATTGAGTACTAAATATCTCTTTCAGGGTGTTCAGAATTTTCAGTTTCATTATTAGATCATTCAATGTGCAGTATCAGGCTTATTTCAAGTGGAACACCCTGTATTTCAATAATTCATCATATTCAAAAAAATGTCCTCTTTCGAATGGTATAAGGGTGTCCTATACCTAGGTATCATACTTTTCGTGCAATTTACAATTTTCTTTAATTTTATGCTAAATCGATTTTAAAACATCTGCAATTCTCTCTAAATTTTAAACTAATGATCTTGGCATGGTTGTTTTAAGAAACTAAATAGATCACGTTTTAAGCCTTCAGAGAATATAGGGTTTTGCTATCCTATACCGAGTGGTTAAAAAATCACTAAGGTGAATATCTTTATAGCTGAGTACATATGACTAGAAAGTCAAGAAAACATATTTGTATTCTGTGTAAAATTTAATTTTTAAAAATCGCAGAGCGCTTTCGGCTGTTAAGCCATCTTCAGTGCTATACTCGTCAGGTATTTGTAACAAGAAACTTTTCGACAACACATTGACGTCAGAAAGTAATATATCTTAAGATAACATTGAATTAAAAATAATCCACTGATTAGGGCAAATTATATTCAGATCTTGAACATTTTTAAATTTGTTTAAATAGTCTTCAACTGATACACGAACACGTGTTATTCTAACGGAAGTTACAACAACTTTGCCAAGATCATTAGCTTGAAATTTAGAGAGAATTGCAGATGTTTTAAAATCGATTTAGTATACAATTTAAGAAAATTGTAAATTGCATGAAAAGTATAATACCTAGGTATAGGACACCCTTATACCATTCAAAAGACGACATTTTTTTTAATATGAAGAATTATTAAAATACAGGGGTAATCAGAAAATGCAATAAAATTTAGGGTGTTCTATAAGAAAAAATATAACTTTGATACGCCACCCTTTATTGGAACACCATGTATATTTCAAACTATTTTCAAATTATAGTTTAAGTTGGAGTGAAATTTGTGGTATAAAAAGATTTTCCAAAAAATTTATATATTCTCAGATATTTGTTCGGTCCCGAACTTTTGTTGAACTCTGTATAGTAAGCCTCCCATTAAAATAATTGTTTCACAAAACGTCTTCTATGATAGACTTGACTTGTTTTCAGTTTTTGTTTTTCCTTCCATCTCTTTATTTTGTAGCTAATAATCTGTTTTGAGAGATTAATCAGAATATTGTATTCTTTTATTTCAGAAAATGAATCATCCATAGACAGAAAAGAATCTTCCCAAATATCTGAAGAATATCTACTCTCTGAAGAACAGCAGATAGAAAAACCATTTGTTAAAAAACTTGCATATACTGTTGGATCAGATAGTCAAAAGTTTTTAGACGAAGAAATCAACTTCACAAACAAACTTATCCATGAACAACATATTTTACTTCAGAATACACAAGATTCTAATGATAGTTGCAATTTCAGTAAAGAAGAACCAAAAGAAATAGTAGATGAAGATAAAAGAGTTGTCCAACAAAGTATAGAAGAAGAACTAGACTTTGTACACATAGAAAATACGGACTATACTGAAGAGTTAAAGCAAGAAGAAAATAAAGTTGAAAACTGTTTACAAGAGGAAACTAAAGTTAAAGAACTAATAGTACTGGCAAAAACTATACCTGTAGAGAAAAATACTTTTGTACAAGAAAATAGTGTGGTGAAAAAAGAAGCTACTCAAAACGGATTCAATTATTCTACAGGAGATACAAATAACGAATTTATAAAACCAGAAACAACGTTTAATCACATCGATAACAATACTCTATTACAACCAGATTCAAAATCTGAGAAAGAACTACTTGGTGTTGGAATATTCGAAACCATGCAGCAAACCAGAGTGTTAACTTTAAACGATCACGAACACCAAGAAAGCACTTTATACAGAATCGAAAAAAATTGGATAATACAATTCCGCATCGGACCATCTTTATTTGGAAGAAAAGTTTTCTTATATTGCAACTATCCTTCAAAAACGAATGGTAAATTGAACGAATTTAACCGTAATAAATATCAACATTTAGAATGGACTACTGATGAAGGATGTGAGAATGCCGATGATACAGCAATCTTTGCAGAGATAAAGGCTGAGCTAGCTGGTAGTTTTCATTATTACTTCAACTATGAAAAAGGGTAAGTTTTCTATTTGACAATAGAATTGTCAGTTGTAAAGTTTACTTTACTTTTATTTTGTCCGCTAATGTCAAGACTACTCGTAACAGTTTATATTTACAATAATTTATTAGTCCCGGAAGGTGGCGCTGCAATCGGATTCACACTGAATTCTTCCTAAACTACTGGACCGATTTTGATGAAATTTTACATAGGGAGGGTTTTTGGAATTGTTATTATGTCCAAACCATATTAAAAACAATTGACAAAGTTATACTGGGTCGAAGTTGAAATAGTTATTTAACCAACAATTGTATTAATGAGGGCCATTAACAATCGAGAGAGAGCGAGTGCGTTAATGTTCGAGATTGTTAATTGCCCTTTTAATACTGGTGTTAAAGCCTAAATTGAATAGATAGATAGATATATTTATTTGACTACATTACATGTTTTTACAATGTTTGTAGCAAGTCAGAAATACAAAATGTAAAATGTACAACATTTGACATATTAATAAAAATAAAAACACATAATAATATTAATTAAGGTTAAAATACAAGTGATATATTTAAAAAGGAAGGAATGTCCAATGAGCATGAATACATTTTAAATATTCTGACAATTCTCAATGTATTCGTTCACAGAGTAAAAACAAAATCCAACTGAATACGTTTTAAAACTCCTTAAATTTATTCAAACTTGAAGATTTCATTTCTGCTGGTAAGATATTATACAGAGAATAGTTGAGTGAATTCTTCTGAGATTTTGTCAGACGAAAATGATTTGTACGAATATTACATGCTTGTCTAGTATTGTAATTATGGATATCTGAATTTTTTGTTAAGGAGTCGAGACTTTTGTGGATCTCAATGAGGGTGTTAAAAATAAATAAGGTCGGTAGAGGCATTATCTGTAGATGAACAAATAACGCCCTGCAGTGTTCACGGGAACTGACATTACTCAAAATCCTAATAGCTCTCTTTTGAATAACAAAGATATCTTTGGCTGGCGAAGAATTTCCCCAAAGTACAACTCCATAGTTAATATGGGAATGCACAAGGGAAAAGTAAGCCGTTTTAAAAGTTTGGAAACTAACAACTCTTTTAAGTTGTCGAAGTACAAAAATCTATCTTGATAATTTATTTCTCAAATAGTCGACGTGAAAATTCCACGACAGTGATCCATCTAAGTAAATTCCCAACAATTTTACACTCCAAGCATTTTGGTTAGAAGAAGAAAAGTAGAGTTTTTGTGTCTTCTCTGAATTTAATTTTAGTTTATTAGACAAAAACCATAGTTCAGAATTGTTTTCAATAACATGTGATATTGACTTAAAGTTTTCATAGTTCTTATCAGAATACAAGTGGTTGCGCTCGCATTTTCAGTCAACTTGCATGCAAGAAATTGGAACATGTTCTATTTTCATGTATACAATAATACTAAACATGCGCAGTAGTTGCGCAAACCGGATTTTAAGGTTTTGTACGGCTAGCCTCAAATATAAATAAAAGTGCTTTTATTTTGTAGCGTGCCTTTTCTTTTTCAGGATCAATAGTATTAAAATAACACTAATCGCACCTACCAATAATAAACATTTTTCTTTTTCCATCGCTATTTCTTAATACATCCACTACAGATCGGCCAAATAATGTAGGAACCTTTCAACTAATATTGATCAATATTGACCTAGTTTCAAGTTACTATGCACATGCGCTTGTACTAAATTCAGTAACAAATTCATTTACTATATCATACAGTCAACTTTCTTGTAAACAATATTATTTCCAATATTATCTCGCACTAAATGTTTAGTTCTTAAATTAGTACTGTATCAAACAGCTCTTTTAGTTACATAGCTTTTCCGTCGACTGTATCAGTTGTATTTGTTTTTCTCAATATTTAAAAACTAAAAATATTCAATTGTTTCATAGGTAAGTACTGTCAAAAATAAAAAATGACATTGAAATGTCACAGAACAGGTAGCCAGTTCAAATGTCACTGTTTTCGTTTTTCTTACATTATGTTTCATTGTTTCAACACTAATGACTTAGTATCTCTGAATGATTTCTTAACGTATATAAATGAAGGAGAAAAATCTATAAAATTTGAAATTGAAATTGAAAATAACAATTTTTTGCCATTTTTAGATGTTCTTATCAATAAAACACCTACAGGGTATGAAACAAGTGTTTATCGTAAGCCAACACACACTAATAGGTATTTGAATTTTGAATCAAATCATGCTATAAGCGTTAAAAAAGGGGTAGCAAAATCTTTATACGATAGGGCCAGAATCATTTGTTCTAATGATAATCATTTCACAAAGGAGAAAACTCTACTAAAAAATGTTTTAAATGCCAATAATTACCCGGCAGAATTTGTAAATAAAGAAATTAAGAATATAGAGAAGGGCTCATTGTTAATACCCCATAATAATATCAATAATATTAATAATTCAGCTAACATAATTTTTAAAAACTTGACAATACCGTATGTTAGGAGTTTATCAGAAAGAATTAAGATAATTGGTAATCAATTCAATATTCGAACCAGCTTCAAATCTAACTATACGTTGAGATCTATACTAACAAAAACAAAACAAAAAAATGAAGAACAATCTTCAAAAAATTGCATATATCAGATATCTTGTGAATGCGACAAATTCTATTTAGGTGAAACATCTAGACCATTGAAAGTCCGAATAAGTGAACATAAAAAATATATCAAAGATAGGGAATTCTTTAAGTCAGGTATTTGTAAACATGCTTGGGAAGAGGGGCATAAAATTCAATGGGATTCGGCAAAAATAATATTGAAAAAGCCCAATAATAAAAGACGAAAAATCAAAGAAAGTGCTTTAATACAACTAAATGCAGATAAATGTGTAGCTAGTATTTCAGCCGAAAGTAGTCAAATTTGGTTACCAGTGTTAGAAAGAGAAATTTCCAATAATTAATTACCTGCGTTATCAGGATAGCATCATAAGTTTTTATCCAGGTTTTCTTATGATTTATCATTGGAATAGTTGTTAATCGATACACACTTCAATACAGAAAATCACCAAACTGAGTCATACATATTTTAAAAACAAAAATAATCATACACAAAAAAGTAACAACAAACGCGTTTTATTAACAACATTTCCAAAATAAGCGAAAAAAAGCGCTATCCCCCAATAAAAACCGTTCCTGGAACGTGCACTTCACTGGATTCCATTTCTAGTAGACTATCATATCTTTGGAATGTCATAAAATAAAATATTTATTTCACATTTTACCAGAGATGTGATCTACTATGAATGGACATTAAGAAAATTTGACAACAAAGTTTTGTAGTCTTAAACTTCAAAATATTATTGATTTTTTCGTTGTGTCAGATAGGGACCAAAAATTATTTTATCATCATTTAATCTTGACAAAGGTAGCTGGAACGCTACCGAAACGTCGAAATAAAAAATAAAAAACATTATTGTGGTTTCATTCCCAAAAAATAAGAGAAAAACTAACAATATTATTATAATTTTGTAGAATAATAAAATAAAAACGATAATGTAAGTCAAAAACTATAGTTCATTTACGATAACTTTGCAATAACAAAACATGTCAGATGTCTTACATCGTTGCCACGTTGTAATTTTTTTCCAGTTGTAGGCATAAAATTATGTTGATAAGTTGTTGATTGTATAAGATTACATTCAACTCAAAAATAAGAGCAGAAATTATAAAATTCTGATGAGGAAACACATAAATTTCACTATGTCCAAGTTTGAAACCATAATTTTAACTGAAAAATGTTAAATTCATGCACATGTTGAATTCATCGTTATTTCAGTATTAAGTAATAATGTATTTATTAGAAACTTACATCTCTCACAGAGGTAATAGGAATAAGCGGTCCACCGTTATCTCGTTCTCTCTCAAAATATGATATTAGGGATGCTACCATCTCCTTTGCAACCACTTGATAAAGACTTAGGCATTGCGACGCAGTGAATACTCTCTTTTAAATAGTTATGAAAATAGCAGATTATATCCTACACAGTAAATAACAAACTATAAAATGCGAATGAAAACGTCAAACCAACAAGAAATTCTGATAAAATTGTCTGATTTTGACAACATAAGTCTGGCAACCCCGAACACGGAAGCCAACTTTTGGACCGTAACTTACCCCGTTATATGATTAATTATTCCATAAACACTTTGGATATTTATATTTTGTTCAGTGGCTGCAATTGTTACTACAAATGTCAAAATTGCAAACTTATTGTAAATGAACTATAGAAGTATTCTATACCAGGATTCATTTTTTGATATTTATTTGTTTCATAGCTAAGTACTGTCAAAAATAAATAATGACATTGAAATGTGTTTGGTTGCCTACACCACAGATAACTGTCAATATAAATATAATGTATAAGATGTGCGTTGGGTTGCCTACGGAAAATCGTTGATTAATGTAGGTAAATCATGCATTAATGGGGGTCATTAATGCATGATTTTGTCTAATTTTGACAACGTTAATAGCATATGTTAATACACGGTCGACGAAAAAAAAAATTTAATTACATGCTTTCCTTACAAAAAATAAATAATTTAATAAAGCTTATAAGATTATTGAAATTCATGTATTGTTGTAGAGAAACTCTGGAAAGACAAGGTTCGGGATATTTTTTGGTAGATCCTGCCTTGAAATATGGAAATAACGAAGACTTGCCACTGGACTGTATTCAATGTCAGACTGTTTTGTCAAAATGTCTTGGATCATTTTCATCGTGGGAGAAAAAATTGCAAGTTACGAAAGAATCTGGCTATAACATGATTCATTTTACACCAATACAGGTAGTCAAAATTAAATTTAGTGAAATTTCTTTTTTAATGCTCTGTGATCTAAAAATTTCTTAATTTTTTCTTGTCAGGAATTAGGAGAATCAAACTCTTCGTACAGTTTAAGTGAGCAATTGAAATTAAATCCAATTTTTAAGAAAGCTGATGGTAAAATGCCTACATTTGCAGAAACCGAACAATTTACTAATAAACTCAGAAAAGAATGGAAGGTAAGTTTTGGCCATGTATGCATGTATGTATTTTGGGGTGACATTCACTAAGACCTAAAAGATCTATTGTGCCCCCTTACTTCTACTTAGTTTCTGAGGAGAGTCTCAGAAACTAGTAGTTCCTTTAGTCCTATTTCCCGAAGGAATTTTAGGATATCTGCAGGCTACAACTTAGGTAAATGTTCCTCTTCTATCCACTATTTTGAGCTTTTTCAGGTGCCCATTTAGGCGACAATGTCCCGTTAGGATCCCACTTAGCGCAGTTTTACTTTGACTTATGAATTCATTTGATCTCAACATGTTGTAGTCACCCAGAAGAGTTTTTGATCATATAAGCCCTACTAGATCTTTCCAATGGTCGGATCTTCTCTTTTTCTCGGCTTTACCTATTTCTTCCAATATTACATTGGGGCTGATTCCGCAAAAGGGTTCAGGCCCCCAGAAAGGTATTTCAGTCCCTCTCTTTGTTACTTCATCTGTTATTTCATTCCCTTCTATTCCAGTGTGTCCTGGAATCCATAATAAGTTCTCGCCTAGTTCATTGAGTTTGTCTAGGCATTTCCACAACATTTTGGAACTGATTACACAAGAGCTCAGTGCTTTAATGGTTGCTTGACTATCCGACATTATGATAATCCTTTGTCTTCCGTATCCTTTATCAATATTGAACTGGGCGCACTTTCTTATGGCGTGGATTTCCGCTTGAAAGATACTTGGGGTTTTCCCAATCTTTCAGAGTGTTTGGTGCCTGGTCCGAACACTCCTATCCCAGCTCCTTCTATTACTTTTGATCCGTCTGTGTAACATTGAATGGCATTCTTTCCAAGTCTGGTTATGGTATTTGGATCCCATTCCTTCTTGATGCTAAATTCCGTAACGAATTTCTTTGAAAAGTTATACTTTTTGATCATACCGTCTTGTGGCATGTCCCAGGTTGTCTGATTTCTAAGAAGTGAGGAGGTGGTTTTTTTTAATGATTCCCTCTCTACTTAGTCTGTATCTTGTTCTTTCTGCAGCCCTTTCCACCATCATATGTAGTGGGGTGAGAATGAGAATTACTTCCATGGCTGCCATTGGGCATGTTTTGGCCGTACTAGATTGCTATTTATCTCTCATTATATTTAATTTTAGGTTACGTCAATTTGCGACATAGTCTTAAACCACACCGCTAATGAAAGCAAATGGATTCAAGAACATCCCGAAGTTACTTACAATTGTATAAATTGTCCTTACATGCGTCCAGCTTATTTACTGGATGCCGGGCTCGACTTCTTTTCTTCCGAAATTAAAAAAGGACTGTACGAAGACAAAGGTAAGCTTGTACAAGATTGTATAGTGCGAGCAATATAAACAGTGATGTAAAACATATCCCGAATTTCAGGTATACCACCCGACGTTAACAACGAAAACCACTTGAATGCTATTCGCTATCATTTCCGAGCTAGTGTATTAGATATTCTAAAGCTACATGAATTGTTCACATGTGATACAAACAAAATGGTGGATAAATTTCTAACTTTAGCTCGCAACGCTCAACCCAGTTCATTAAAAACCGAATCTAACGATGACGATTTAAAACTTATCCAAGATCCAGAATATAGAAGACTAGCTAGTACAGTTGATATGGAGTTGGCATTGAAAATATACAACGTTTATTGGAACGACACTTTCGATGAAGATTCGAGACTTAAAAAGTGTTCGGAAAAGTTTAAAAACAAATTAGATCAATTAAATAATCAGAAAATTGATGAAATCAACGACCATCTAAATGCAGCTGTGGAAAATGTTATTGCCGGTATTAGGTATTATAGAGTACAGCACGATGGACCTAAATATAAGGATATTACTATCAAAACACCGCTAGTTTACCGTTATTTCACCGATTACGGACATCCGAAGACGTTGAAAGAGTTCGAAGATGTTATGTATACCGACAAGGGTAGATTTTTGATGGCGCATAATGGCTGGGTCATGGAATCCGATCCGCTAAAAAATTTCGCAGCTTCAGATTCTAAGGTTAGTTATTTTTCAAATATTTTTTCATAACTTTTACCATGAACCACTTCAGAATATAAAAAAACAACTAAGTTCATGACAGTAGCTTGCATGTTGGAGCTGTCAAAGTATCTGCTCGGCGCATGCTCATTAGAGAGTTATTGGAATTTTTATAAGGTCAAGCAGTAATAGTGCTGTTTTTATAGTGACATATACGCATGCGCATTTGATGTTTTAAATAAGGAAAACATTATTAAGGTTAGTGCTTGTCCTTATTTGTGCGCGATTACTGCAATGCACTATCCCGACTTTATTTCATGTTTCATATTTATATGTCACAATTTGTAGGTGATCTGTGTCATCTGTGACACAACTGGATTGGATACAGCCTAACTTTTAATAATAGATTTTAATAGAATAGATTAAATGAATATAAAATTATAATAATAATAAATATTTTCCAATGAAGATGAAAACATATGTACTCAAAAAACGTGAGGTTACATTTTTTTAAAACAATGTACCTACCTTAATATAATGTCATTATAGAGTTTCATGTTTCAATAACTCCAAATTTTAACTCTTGTTTTAAGGTCGAGCACGATTTATTTAGGGTCATCACAATTACTGCAAGGCAGTAAATTCGTGTTTCCAATTAACTCTCTATTTCGATCATAGCCCGTATCGTATAGCTGTCAAAGTATCTGCTCGGCGCATGCTCATTCCGATGCGGTTAAAATTTTAACCTAAAATGTCTAATATGTCTAGGTTTACTTAAGACGTGAACTTATTGCATGGGGTGACAGCGTAAAACTTCGATTCGGCGAAAAACCGGAAGATTGTCCATTTTTGTGGGATTATATGAGAAAATATGTGGAACAAACCGCAAAAATATTCGACGGTATCAGATTAGATAACTGTCATTCCACTCCAATACCGGTAGCTGAATATTTATTGGATTGCGCTAGACGAATAAGACCCGATCTTTATGTAGCTGCCGAACTCTTTACTAATTCCGATATGACGGACAATATTTTCGTAAACAGGTAAATATGCAATTTATAAAAAAGAAGAACAAAGTTTAATAATTAGATTTCTTCAGATTAGGTATAACTTCGCTTATACGCGAAGCAATGTCGGCGTGGGATTCCCATGAAGAAGGTCGATTAGTTTACAGATACGGTGGCTCTCCAGTCGGTTCATTTTATCAACTCAATATACGACCGCTAGTTCCTTCAGTAGCTCACGCTTTATTTTTGGATCAAACTCACGATAATCCTAGCCCGGTCGAGAAACGATCGGTATTCGATCTATTACCCAGCACAGCTCTAGTTAATATGGCTTGTTGCGCCAGCGGGTCTAACAGAGGTTATGACGAATTAGTGCCACATCACATTCATGTCGTCGACGAAGACAGAGAGTATACAGAATGGGCTACAGATGAAAGTATATCTGTCGGTAACTTGAGATATGTCAATGAGAAATCTGGAATTATAAAATCTAAGAAAGCGATCAACGATTTGCATTTTAAACTTGGAAAAGAAGGATTTAGCCAGGTAATTACAAAATTCATGCTGAACTATGCTGTTATAGGGCATATCCACGTGACGTCACAAACTATTTTGACAACAGCCCTATGTTAAAACAATAAACAAAGCGTTCAGAACACGTGGTACTTATTTGTAATGATGTATGTATGTATTTTTGGGGTGACATTCACTGAGACCTAAAAGATCTATTGTGCCCCCTTACTTCTACTTAGTTTCTGAGGAGAGTCTCAGAAACTAGTAGTTCCTTTAGTCCTATTTCCCGGAGGAATTTTAGGATGTCTGTAGGCTTCAACTTAGGTAAATGTTCCTCTTCTATCCAGTAATCTCCCAGGTGCTGTGCAGTTGGAAAGTAATTGGATGGAGGTTTCTTCCATGCCACAAAATCTGCATTCTTCCTCCACGCTTTTTCAGGTGCCCATTCAAGCGACAATGTCCCGTTAGAATCCCTGTTAAAACTCTTAGCGCAGTTTCACTTTGACTTATGCATTCATTTGATCTCAGCAGGTTGTAGTCACCCAGAAGAGTCTTTGATTGTATAAGCCCTTCTAGATTTTTCCAATGGTCAGATCTTCTCTTATTCTCGGCTTAACCTATTCCTTCCAATATTACATTGGGGCTGATTCTGCAAAAGGATTCAGGCCTCCAGAAAGGTATTTCAGTTCCCCTCTTTGCTAGTTCAACTTCTATTTCATTTTCTTCTATTCCAGTGTGTCCTGGAATCCATAGTAAGGTGACTATATTGTTCTCGCCTAGTTCATTGAGTTTGTCTAGGCATTCCCACACCATTTTGGAACTGATTACACAAGAGCTCAGTGCTTTAATGGCTACTTGACTATCCGACATTATGATAATCCTTTGTCTTCTGTATCCTTTATCAATATTGAACTGGGTGCACTTTCTTATGGCATGGATTTCCGCTTGAAAGATACTTGGGGTTTTTCCCAAGCTTTTAGAGTGTTTGGTGCCTGGCCGGACACTCCTATCCCAGCTCCTTCTATTGCTTTTGATCCGTCTGTGTACCATTGAATGGCATTCCTTCCAAGTCTGGTAATGGTGTTTGGATCCCATTCCTTCTTGTTGCTTAATTCCGTAACGAATTTCTTTGAAAAGTTATACTTTTTCATCATACCGTCTTGTGGCATGTCCCAGGTTGTCTTATTTCTAAGAAGTAAGGAGGTGTTTTCTTAATGATTCCCTCTCTACTTAGTCTGTATCTTGTTCTTTCTGCAACGCTTTCCACCATCATATGTAGAGGGGTGAGGTTGAGAATCACTTCCATGGTTGCCGTTGGGCATGTTCTCATTGCTCCTGTAATGCATATACAGGCTAGTCTTTGAATTTTTAAGTGGTTTTCTCTCGTCGTCAATAGGCTAGTTCTACTACTCCACGCAATGGCTCCATAAGTGATGATTGGTCTCACTATGGCAGTGTACTCCCAGCTTAAGATTTTTAGGTTACAACCCCAGTTTCTTCCTGCCAGATTTCTGCACACCATTAGAGCCATTTTTGCCTTGTATGTAATCTCCTTTTCGTGTTTATTCCACAGGAGTTTATTCTCTGGAGTTTTGTAGATACTTGACTTCTTGTCTCCATTCAATCTCGTTCCCATCAAGTTTTATGGTTTTGAGGTTGGGGTTTCTTTTCTTAGTGAAGGCTATCAAGATGGTTTTAGTGGGGTTCTAGCTAAGTCCCACTTGCCTAAACCAGCTATTTGTATAGTTCAGACCCTGCTGTACAATATCACAAAGGGTGTTTTCGAATTTTTCCCTGGCTGTTATGACAATATCGTCGGCATATCCTTGGCAGGATATACCGAGATCCGTCAAACCACACAGGAGTTCGTCAACCGTCAGACTCCACATTAATGGGGATGCTACTCCTCCCTGTGGGCATCCTCTGGTAGTGCAGATGGAGACAATGTCTTTGCTCGTCCTCCTCTCTGCTATTCTTGTGGTGAGCAGTTCCGACATCCATTTGGATGTTGTGCTGTCTACACCTCTTCTGTTTAATGCTCTTTTGACAGCCTCATGTGGTGTATTGTCAAAAGCTCCTTCTATGTCCAAAAATGCACATACTACAGTTTCTTGGTTGTCTAGAGCACCTCGGATTTATAATGATAGATCGTGTTTGAGTTAAGTTGGTTTTGCTTCAGTGTACTTTTATTAATTGTTAGTTGTGTAGGTTAATAGCTGTTTGATAATTATTGATCGTGTTCATAGTTTATTGTTTTACCACAGAGGTATTGTCAACTGTCGTCGACATGCCCTATATAAATGGATTTGATATTTTAGGTATATGTAGATCAAATGGATTCAGACATTGTAGCAGTAACAAGACATTGTCCGGTGACACATCAAAGCTACATCTTAGTGGCTTTTACAGCTTTCGGACATCCAGGTGAAGATGCGGGAAACTATCAAAGAGGAATTAAACCTCTACGATTTGAAGGTGTACTCGAAGAAATTGTCATCGAAGCCACTCTCAGTCATATTAATCATAAGTATGCTGGTACAATTATTTTTCTTTTTATTATTTTAAATATATTTTTGATTGTTTTAGATCCGGTGGTTCCAAATTCGCCAAATGGGGAAAGTTTGCGAAAGATTCTAAATGGATACATGGTTTGTCGGAATATCAAATATCCGTTAAGCAACACATCCAAGTTTCCGAATCAGAAGTTTTTGACAAAGTTGATTCGGGATCTGCAAATGTGACACAATTGAATTTCAAAAATTTCAAACCGGGCTCTATTGTCATTGTGAGGTATAAATAATTTCGCATTATTTTTTTTAAACAGAAATTTGATTTGTTATTTTTTAGAACTTCATTGCCTGGAAATATGAATACAGCTGTCCAAGCTGTTAGAAGCTTAATAAAGTCTGTATCATCCGGCGAAGACACCGAGTTGTTGAAAATAATTGACAAAATGACGTTGGCTGATATGAATAGAACGTTATACAGGTGCGGTCAAGAAGAAAGAGAGGAAGGATTTGGTTTTGACACATATAACATCCCCAATTTCAGTCCCACCGTGTATTCTGGGCTACAAGGTAATTTTTTTAAAAAAACTTTATTTTTGTGGTACGAAATCTTTATTTATTTGTAGGTTTTATGTCTTTGTTAGCTAATATTAGACCGAATAACGATCTCGGGCATCCGATGTGTGCAAACTTGAGAGATGGAAACTGGATGTTAGGTACTTAAATAAAAATTATTGTAAAAAAGTGAAATTACTCAATATCTTAATTGCAGATTACATTTGGAAAAGACTAAAACTTGACGAAGGTACCAAAGAACTCGGAGAATGGCTTGAACGAAATACAAAATCATTTACAAACATTCCAAGATATTTAGTACCTTGTTATTTTGATTTGATCGTCACTAATGTTTATTTGGTTCTTTTAGACAAGGCGCACAAGTTAATGTCCAAGTCAGTACCCCACTAAATTATCATATATTTATTTATTTCACTTGACACTGTCATCTGGTGTAGCATAGAATGCCGACAAAAAAACGACACCATGTCATTATTACTGACATTTTATTGTTTCTAGTAGCTCTGTGAAAAATAGACAACCCACGCCACTTGTCAATTTTGCAATTGGGCGGAGTAGAATTCAATGAGACCTCTGGCGGAAAAAATTGTAACTGTCACAACGAGTAAATTAATTCGTTTTGCATTGTTTTTGTATTATATTCAAGTCAACGTAATTACCGTAAATTCGTACTTTATTTGTTCAATTTTGTGTCAGTGACAAGTTTAAAACTGTGTTTTTCTATTTTACTCAACTGTCATCATTTCTGAGGTAACGTTCCTATATAATCAGAGATATTATGGAAGAGATTATGTTATTCTATTTTTTGTTTTCATTGCAGATCAAAGAGAAAATAAGTCGGTATTAAAGATTTAAATATTACTCAATACAAACGTACCTTTCCTGCAACTTTTGTAGATATGCCTACATCAAAAATAAAATAAAAACACGAAATCAGACCTAAAACCAAACAGTTAATTGAACGCTTGTTGTACTTTTCACAAATATCAACCATAGAGAAATATAATATCTATGATACCAATCATACCTATTCTTGATTAGATGTTGTATCTACTGCTAATTGATCGACTTCTTCGTTTCCTTTTATACCAGAATGAGATGGAACCCACAGAAATGAGACGTTCTTTTGGGTGAGGCGTATTATTTCCATTTCACTTTTGATTCGTATGAGAATAGGGTGTGAAGGGCAAAGTAACGCACTCAGTGAATCTGTTATGAATGATGAGACACTTGGTTGCTGTAGAGTCTTTGCGCATTTTTATGGCTTCCACAATTGCAGTGGTTTCTCCCGTGAATATACTACATTGATTCGGTAATCGGATGGCAGATTTGCAGGGTTTGGGGGTATTTTGATATAATTTCCTTGGAGAGGTTTTGTAGGAGACAGGTGTTGGTTGCATTTTTTCGATTTTGAGTGAGGGACGTATTAATATCAAGCTTCTGAGACATCCAGGGGGGAAAGTTAGAGTTTTGTTGGAGCGATAATTTAAATTGTTCATATTCATAGTTAGCTCGTCTCACTCTTTCTCTAAAAGGGAGATTCTTTGTTGTCTTGGAGTCGTATATTTCGTCGGGTGGTGCGTTTTTTGGGAAAATGACTTGGAATGCATTATTGTTGGGATAAGCAGAAATTTTTGCAGTAT
>CAJUYG010000696.1:94202-112828 GCA_910591675.1 Galerucella calmariensis | reverse complement strand
ACTTGCGAACCACGTATGCGAATAGGAAAGAATACAATATTCATTACTAATGCGCATGTAGCCATTCGTAAATTGTTATATGCGAATGCAAATTTGCATATGCTGAGAATAGGTCCCCTGGACACAAAACCGGTAAAAGTACGAAACGGAAATATAACCTTAAATACATTCCTCAAAACGTCGCCGAGACACACACAATTTTTTTAATATTTGAGTTGTTTTCATGGACAATATCAGGCTGCTTTCGTGTTTTACTTTTATTCGTATTATGATTCGTTTATATGTTTCATTTTTTTCTTCGATGGTGGAATAATCAAAATTAATGCATGTCGCGTGACAGCGATGACAGTCGAAACCAGAAGTAACCGGGCTCTTAAGGCTGGTTACTAGTTTGACAGTTCATTAACCATATTTCAGGAAACCGTGTTCCAAAAATAACCAGATTTTCAGCAACCACTATTTATTGGTTACTTTCGGGACGGTAAACCGCAAACCAGTTACTTTCCGACCATAGCCTTAATGCTAACTAAACTTAATTAAAAAATATCATCACAGTACTTATATTTCTTATAATATTGAAATGTCAACTTCGTATAAACTGTAAACAAAAACAAACAAATTAGTCACATTCTAGCTTTTGACAGTTCTTCAAACTTTAAATTCGAATGGTCTTTTTCTGACTGGCTATTTGTTCATGAAATATATAATTAGAGAGTGGCTAACCTCATCTATATTATTTATACTTAATGCTAACTAAACTTAATTGAAAAATATCATCACAATACTTATATTTTTTATAATATTGAAACGTCAAAGTAGTCTCAGTAATGGGTATTAACCGGTTAATAATTTTGTTAACCGGTCATTGGTTAATAACTAGTTATTAATTATCCATTTTTAACCAAAAAAAATTGTTTATTAGTTATTTGTATTCTGCCCAATATTACAAAAATTTTGAAATAATTTAAGTTTATTTGAGATGTAAATAAAAGCTCCAGAATTCAGAAGTCATTGTCAGTCGTGGACGTCAGACCTGGAAAAATGACTGCGCAAACTCCTGATGTCCACGGGCTAAACCGCCTAAATTGTTAAGTGTGGTTAATTTCAAATTTTTAACTTAGGGTTAATTAACGCTAAAAACTGGTTAGTAACATAGGTGGTTATTAACATTACCCATCACTGGTCAAACTCATATAAACTGTAAACAAACAAAACACTCACATTATAGCTTTTGACAGTTCTTCAAACTTTAAATTCGAGTGGCCTTTTTCTAACTGGCTATTTGTTCATGGAACCTTAGAACATAAAACAGACAGGAATGAGTATTTACTAAATAAGTTTGCGTCCAAATAGGAGGTTGCAAACGGCGTATAGTCGTTTCCGTTTTGACAGTGGCGTACTGTTTGTATAGGGTATGGGATATGTGAAAATTTAAATTTGTATCTTATTGAAATGAATCATATATAAAACTATAAGCTGTCCTATACAAACTATATTGTCTAGGAGCAATGAAAATACTAATATAGAATAATACTTTCGTTTAAACTTATTTTCACCAAAAAAACTACATAAACAAGGCATGTTCTTTTATTCACCGGTAGATCCACCAATCGACCGACTGCGTTTTTATATTCATTGTTGGATTGTAGATTGAAAAAATGACGCGTTCATTTATTACTGTTACATCAACCAAAATTGCAAACCACTCCACCGTTGTATCGAGGTGGTGGATAACTTTAGTGGTTCACAAAATGACAGTTTAACCTCAAAGAACTAACGATTTTTTGAAGCAGTCAAAGAAATGGACGAATTAATAGAAATAAATTTTAAAATTTGGTGACAAGGTATTGACGGCGCTAATAGCAGCGTCAGAAATTGAAAAAATTTCAAGTGGAACTATCAGATGAACTGCTAATAACAACAATCAACTTAGAAATAGATTGTCAGTGGTCAGATGATTTAAATAACAACTGCGTTTTTTTTATGTGCCACTGATGACTCCAGCATGTCATTCACCCAATGGTGAATAAATGATGTAAAAAAACGTGCCTACAATCTACGTCAGTAAACGTCAACTCCACAAATGAGTCGTAATTAGGATGTTGCTAATGGCGACTTCCGTCGCATTTTCTTATACAGCTAATGAGTGACAAGACTCCTTCCTGTCTGTTTTATGTTCAAAGCATGGAACATATAATTAGTAAGTGGCTAACTTCATCTATATTTATATTAATGGATAGGGCAATTTACATCCTAGCGGTTGGCAAAACTTCTAGACGTTGTCAGATCATTTGGTAAAATGTCGAAATGATATTTTTTTTAGGAATGGGTTTGGCCCGTAGGATTCTTCTTGAGAGCAAAACTGATCTTTGCAGCTCAAAATGGGGCGTTGAACGAAACAGTCGCAAGTACAAAATTAATTCTATCCAAACATTTTGTCGAGTTACAAACTTCAGATTGGCGCGGTCTTCCAGAACTTACGAATAGCAACGGAGCATATTGCAGTGACAGTTCGCGAACTCAAGCTTGGAGTATGTCTTGTGTACTTGAGGTATATTTTTATTTAAATATATTATAAGATTATTTTATTAATAATACTTTTTTGTAGGTTTTACACGATTTGAAGAGAATTGAGTCTAATTTAGATTTACAATCCAACTGACTCACCAGCAATGTAGATGTTAAGAAAAGTAGCGTAATACATAAACAAACTGTGCGAAATGAAGTTTTCGAAAATCAAAAACTTTTATCACCGAAATTTTGTAGGATTTTAAGAAGACAAAAGATTTATACCGAAATCGAAGAAATCAAAATAATGGATTGCTACGAAGAAAATCAAATTACCGATGCTTCTAAAAAAATAATTGATTCTTCCATTTTTATGCCATTCAGCGACCTCTATTTTAAACATAATAAAACATTACCCAGCGTTTTAGTTAGTTTTAAAAGCATCGTACAAACTGATGATAATTTGTTAATACGCAACGATTTTTCAAATAATTCGTCTAATTTTGTGCCTTTTTATCGAACAAATCCCAAATACAATTTAGATCCCCAACAAGTAGATTCAACCAATCGAGAAATCTGTTCCTACGACTCGAACAATTTTGACAGTTACTTTCCTATATTTTCCCCTCTATTTAAAAATACTCATCTTAAAACTCTATTAGATAGCTATACAATCCGTCGTACAACTGGTTTATTAAAGAGAAGAAGAACTACCGAACAAAATCTCGATGAAATTATTCCAATAATGGACGAAATGTATCGAAACATCGGCTCTAGACAACAGAACGAACCCTATCTCGAAAGAAATGTGTTGCTGTTAGATCCTCTCTTGTTGGATTTAAATGAAAGAAGAGCGAAATTGAAAATAACCAGGACGGAACATAATAAGATTGTCCGGATCACTATAATATACGTATTGGCTTTTTTCGCGCTAGCTTTGGTAACATTTTTTAGTTTGTATTTACTGTAAAGGTAAATGTGCGGTCGGTGAATTTATTGAAAGACTGTGCCAGATGATATTAACGAGATATTTATTTTAAATGTTAAATTCGTTTTTAAGGGCTGTTATATTTTATGTACTGTTTTATTTTATGCATGTAATATTTTAAAGTTATTTAATATACACTATTGAAGTTCAATTCTCTATTTATTTGTTTATCGGGCACAAATGTTTATTTCTTTAAAAGTTTCAAGTATGGTTTGACATTTGACATCTAAAAATATTACACAAGGTCGTTCAGATGAATCTCACCCAATAAAGGATAAAGAAGAAGAATCTCGTGTCAACGACTAGAACTATGTATGTATGTATTTTGGGGTGACATTCACTGAGACCTAAAAGATCTATTGTGCCCTCTTACTTCTACTTAGTTTCTGAGGAGAGTCTCAGAAACTAGTAGTTCCTCTAGTCCTATTTCCCGGAGGAAATTTAGGGTATCTGCAGGCTTCAACTTAGGTAAATATTCCTCTTCTATCCAGTAATCTCCCAGGTGCTGTGCTCTAGGATTCTGAAGTGCTGTGCAGTTGGAAAGTATGTGGATGGAGGTTTCTACTTCCATGCCACAAAATCTGCATTCTTCTTCCTCCACTGTTAAAACTCTTAGCGCAGTTTTACTTTGACTTATGCATTCATTTGATCTCAACAGGTTGTAGTCACCCAGAAGAGTCTTTGATTGTATAAGCCCTACTAGATCTTTCCAATGGTTAGAACTTCTCTTTTTCTCGGCTCCACCTATTTCTTCCAATATTACATTGGGGCTGATTTCGCAAAAGGGTTCAGGCCCCCAGAAAGGTATTTCAGTCCCCCTCTTTGCTAGTTCATCTGCTATTTCATTTCCTTCTATTCCAGTGTGTCCTGGAATCCATAAGAAGGTGACTATGTTGTTCTCGCCTAGTTCATTGAGTTTGTCTAGGCATTCCCACACCATTTTGGAACTGATTACACAAGAGCTCAGTGCTTTAATGGCTGCTTGACTATCCAACATTATGATAATCCTTTGTCTTCTGTATCCTTTATCAATATTGAACTGGGTGCACTTTTTTATGGCGTGGATTTCCGCTTGAAAGATACTTGGGGTTTTCCCAAGCTTTCAGAGTGTTTGGTTCCTGGCCCGAACACTCCTATCCTAGTTTCTTCTATTGCTTTTGGGCCGTCTGTGTACCATTGAATGGAATTCTTTCCAAGTCTGGTGATGTCTTTGGATCCTATTCCTTCTTGTTGCTTAATTCCGTAACGAATTTCTTTGAAAAGTTATACTTTTTCATCATACCGTCTTGTTGCATGTCCCAGGTTGTTTGATTTCTAAGAAGTGAGCAGGTGTTTTTTTAATGATTCCCTCTCTACTTAGTTTGTATCTTGTTCTTTCTGCAACGCTTTCCACCACCATATGTAGTGGTGTGAGGTTGAGAATCACTTCCATGGCTGCCGTTGGGCATGTTCTCATTGCTCCTGTAATGCATATACAGGCTAGTCTTTGAATTTTGGAGAGGTTTTCTCTCGAACGACTACAACTAAGAAGAATCCTACTATTTTCAAACCTTAATCTTTTCGAAGAGCATGAGACTTTCCTAGACGCACGTAACAGTGCACTCTTCGTGAAACTGCATTTTAGAAAGCACCTGGCCGGATGCTGCAAAGCAAGAGGCCAAGATTCAGAAGAAGAAGAATCCTACCATGCATTTTTCACATCCATTTTTACTAAAAATTGACAGTAATTTTGTTACAATAACGCCCTCTTCACTCACCGTAAAACGAGGTCCACCTATGAGAATAATTTCAAAAGATTAATGTAAAGAAATTCAATTTATACATAATAGGAATTAATTAAATAAAGAACGTTTTATGTATGAATTTATTAAATATAAATTACATTACCTCTCGCAAACTAAATGCTATTGTTTTACGATATATTTACTAAAGTGTACGTAAATTTCGGTTATATAAGTTAACAGTAGAGAGTAACTCAAGTAATTCTTTCTGACTAGCAACTTGATAAAATATACCAATCTTATATTTAGTCTAGCATAAGAAATGGAACTATAAACATTTCTAATTAAAAAATTAAGCTAGCGGACACAACATACAATCAACGCACTCATAAAACATTGAGAAACAAGTTTATTTTACGGATTCTAATAAAAAAATTGGAATACAAGTGAAGAACGAATACTTATACAGCTAAAAAAGAAGTGAATGATTTTTAAGTTTCTATTAAATTCATTAAAATTATTAGTTAAATATCACAACCTAAACATATAAATTTAATCCAACAGTCAGGAACTGTAGGGTGAATCAAATGCACCTTTGACAGATGTCAGATCAGTGACCACTGTCAGTTGTAAAATGTCATATATCTATGTATTTCTATTATAGTTGTGTTCTTTTTGACTGAGATCTCAGCTCACTTCAGTTAATGTGATCTGATATCAATAATTGTAAGAATCAGAGCCGGAAGCAAAAGGTGGTCACAGCGTTACAATGCGTATGCTGTAACCAGTGATTTCTTGATAATTTCTGACTGTTGTTTGTATAACTAGGAATGTTTTACAATAGTGACAATTTTCATAAACCCATAAGTTCCATTTTTCCAACATAAAAAAGTATTTTAGTACCAAAATGCGAATACATATCTATATTTAATTTTCATTAAATTGTATACACAATTGATTGGCTACCTTACAATTACCCAATAGTATAAAAATATTTTCAATTTTATTTACAATATGGTAAATGATACACAATAAAATATATTGTTAATTATACATCATTTACACGCAAAACTGGTTTTTTGGATTCTCCAAAAAGTGTGATTAGGTTGTAAGCTTTATACTATAAATATGAATACCACTTATGCCACATGCCTTACCCTTATGTTTACTTATTTTTTATCAAATGTGTATACAGCCCAATTTTTGCTACATTAGGTTAAATAAATAAGAATAAACTTTTAAAAACTTAACAAAAAACTTTTCAAATAATATGCAAGGGGAGATGGAATTATATGTACCTGGTGATTTTTATTTAACAGAGCCTTTTCGATTTGGTAAACATATTTTGTATTGATTCAGAATACTCTCAGGAATAAGAAACATATTGTCGTTTAAAATTTAGGTTTTCAAAATACGTGACCATTTATTTTATATAAAAAGGTAAAGTATAACCTTGTTTTTAAGCTAGGAGGAGCCTTTTAAGAAACCTCACTTACTCCACTCTAAAAGTTACTAGATTAAGAGGGTGTTCCGAAAGGGTCGTGTTCAAACTTTTCGAACGAATTGACAGTTACGTGACATACCCTCGCAGGTGTTGTGTCCAATGAGGGATCAATGCAAGTCTACAAATTGAATCATCATTGGTCACAGGCCATGGCGAAAGTTGTAACCAAATGTCACATTATTGTGAACAAAATGTAAGGTTATCATAAGTAATTCATGTGAAATTGGATTATATAAATATGTACAAAAAAGCTACTATATGTTTAAATTATTCTCTATTCACGTTTGAGCACGAATTAGAAGTCAACAGAAGTTTTGATATCGAGAAATACCATAATAATGTACTGTAATGAGAAAGAAAAATTTCCAATAATCAATTACCTGCGTTATCAGGATAGCATCATAAGTTTTTATCCAGGTTTTCTTATGATTTATAATTTGAATAGTTGTTAATCGATACACATTTCAATACACAAAACCACAAAACTGAGTATACATATTTCAAAAACCTCAATATTCATACACAAAAAAACTATCAAGAAACGCGTTTTATCAACAACATTTCCAATTTAAGCGAAAAAAACGCGCTATCCCAATAAAAACCGTTCCTGGAACGTGCACTTCACTGGATTAAATTTCTAGTAGACTATCATATCGTTGGAATGTCATAAAATGAAATATTTCATTTCACATTTTGCCACAGATATGATCTACTATGAATGGACCTTAATAAAAATTTGATAACAAAATTTTGCAGTCTTAAACTTCAAAATAATTTCTGATTGTCTAGTTGTCAAATTTTTTCTGTTGTGTCAGTTAGGGATAAAAATTAATTTCTACTTATTTTTTCTTGACAACGGTAGCTGGAACGCTACCGAAACGTTGAAATAAAGAATTTAAAAATATTGTGGTTTAATTTCCCAAGAAATTAAAAAAAGAGTGAGTAAAACTTGATGTAGAAATATTTACAATAATAAAATTTTACTTGAAAATTTATATTATTAACAAGAAAAAACAAGCATAGATTTAGTTTATCAAACTGAATAAATATTAAAAATAGCACTTAACTTAGTTGGAATATAATACTTAGTTTAAAATAAAACAACAAAGGTGAAAAATATGTACCTAATAAAGATTGAGGTTATAATATTTTCATATAAACACCATATAAATACAAAACTGACAAATATCGTTGTCAGCTGTATCAAAAAAAGCTGTGTGAAACGGGCGGCAATTCAACCAATCACTAGACTGCAGAAATTCCAACTTAAATTCAAATCGCTCCTCTTAGTTTAAAAACAAGGTATAGATGGATTTTCTCATGAACTACCTATACGTCAAACATCTATTGTGCGAACACTCTACCAGCGGTGTTGCCAAATGTAATCAAATTCAAGTAATTTCCTAGGCATGTTGTTATTACTGATTTGTTTAACGCGAATTTTTCCTTATCCTACAACTAAATTATTTACTTTGCTCTCAAAATTTCTTTTAACAGTTTTCCGAAAAAATCAGCACAAAATACAAAAAGTTTGTTTTCTTAACCATAACCATTTTTTATTGCACATAATCTAACCCTGTTTTTAAAATCAATTATAATAAATGTAGAGCTACTATATAAAAATACGAACATTGTTGAAAGTTTTAAACTATTTTCTACAAATTATATTTGATGGGGGGAAGCATATGAAGAAAAATTATGCGTTACAGAAAAAGAAAGTTTTATATATTCTTAGTGAATTAATTGCAAACTAATTTATTATAATCATGATGTGCTTTTTCATAATAAGTTGGCAATCACACTATTTACCTAAATAAAAAGATATCTACTTAACTTCGCACCATATGGGAAAATTTTTTATTATCAATTTTAGGAAAAAAATGTATTCTTTATAAAAAAGTTCTGCATGTTCTGGAATCTGAAATACAATCATCAGATATCAATTTTTTCCAGTATTATACGAGGTTTGTCAAAAATTATGGGAGTAAAGTACATTTAAATTTGACAATATCGAAAAATGCTATAAAAAAAGTTGTTCAGAACTTGTTCATTTTGAAGAAATGCAAATTTTATTTTATTTATGGTAATCTAGGATGCGTTGACAACTTAATGACAGTAACTGTGGAAAGTGGCTAGAATCCGACGCATAAATATGGTAGCGTAGTGATTAGATAATAGAAACGGTATTAAACAAGCACAAAACCTATTTTTTCAATAACATTTCTCGATATTGTCAAATTAAAAGTTACTTTACTCTTGGGAAAAATTAATATTTTTGTACAAACCTCGTAAAATATTGAAAAAATGTATATCTTATGATTGCATTTTTGATTTTAGAATATGCAGAACTTTTTCTGAAAAATAACTTTTTTTCGTAATGTTGACAATAAAAAAGTTTCCCATAAGTGGACACAGTGTATAATAGACGCTATTTAATCTTGCATAAAATATTATTTTTAGCAGTTTAAAAGTAGCTATCACCGAAAGTATGACAGTAGAAACGCTGAATGTTTACAAGCACGTGACTTGATTAATCCTATACATAATTTATATGGTCTATCTTCTTCCACCAATAGAAAACAATATGCAATAGAAATAATCTTCGGCACAACAAGTAACTGCAAGACATACATACAGTTTTCTTCAATTTGGAAGTGAGTTATAGCACAGAGAACACCATCTAACAAGAGGCGAAAGAAAGTAGTTTTCGTGATCGCAACTTTGTGTGCACATGCGTGAATTAATTAGTTTATCTGTCAATGTCAAGCCGTCACTTCCATTCATTCCCCTTAGTTCACCGTGTATTATTTTAAGGTTAGGTTAAAAATGAACTACTTCTTATTATACACTTGAGATGAATAATAAAAGGTGTTCTCATGTTAGTAGTTGAAAAATTTTTTTTATAGTCCTAATTGGGAGGGATGTTCATCAACACTATTTTTCTAAGTGTAGTTATAGTTTTACTTCGAAACAATACTCGTGTAACTTTTCTCAGTGTATCAAGTAGTTTATGTTTCAATGCCTTGACGTATTTCCGCTCAATATCGTGTTAAGTTCGACTTCAAAGGAACCGACAAAGCTTTTGTCTCTTGTTAGATGGTGTACTCTGTGGTTATAGTAACAATAT
This sequence comes from Galerucella calmariensis, assembly GCA_910591675.1. Taxonomy (NCBI): domain Eukaryota; kingdom Metazoa; phylum Arthropoda; class Insecta; order Coleoptera; family Chrysomelidae; genus Galerucella; species Galerucella calmariensis. Next base: position 102,980 of record CAJUYG010000696.1, on the reverse strand, counting down.
ACATGACATTTGACGTGGTTTGTAGCATTTGACGCGGCGTGCTTGTTTTTGATCCGATATGGGTGACATTTGTCAAATGTCAATAATGCCACGTCAAATGACCAGCTGTCATGGTTCCAAGCTGCTTAGTATATTTTGATCCTACTGTCATATATTATGACTTTGGTAATGATTCAGCGTTTTTACTGTATTTGGCGAGAACATGAATGGAATTTGGGTAATACTATTAGTTTTTGATAACCTTACGGTTGAAAATTGAGATTGAAGGTTTAAAACACGATTATAATACGCTATTAATTAAATATTCTTTCCATTTAATGGATTTTCACACATATTAGGTGCTTTTGTGTGCATCAACATTTACTAACAACAATATACGGGTAACAATAACATATTTTAAACATCGTCGAAAATACCTCTCGGTGGTCCTCCCACTCTATTTTTATAGAAACCGTCGATCGGATAATGATCCGAAAATCTCGGATCCAATTCGCTGGAACTCCTTTCGTTCATCCTGGTACTTGCACCGAATCGCGCATCTATATTATCTTCATCGTTCGGGGGGAATCGTGTATCTACGTCTGACGTAAATCTAGTACCGTTATACGAGTCTAGACCGTGTGAGTCTTTGAGGACCGAACGACTGGTTTCCAAATCATCCATTTGGCGTACTAAAAATTATTATAAAAAAATAAAAATACTTCTATATTACCGATCCCAATACTCACTTGCTTCAGTGCTACTTCTAGGCTGTCTAAATCTGCCTGTGGTAGGAAACCTTTCTTGATAATCTCTCCTTCGGCTAGATGATTCCTCTGCTCTTTGTCTCCTACGTTTTTCTGAAAAATATAGAAATTTATATTTTCAAGGTCACTCGTTTCGTGCAATAGTTGTCATTTGAGATACTAGCACCACTCTCTATTGCTTTCTACCACAGAATACTATAACAATCCGAAGGGTCTCTCTCCGTCGGCTCTTTTTATCTATATCAGTCATAAATTTAAATGACACTTCAAATTTGTGATCCTAAAATTAAAGCTGGCAACAGCTTCCTAACACTTCGTAACGACATGAACACAAACAACAATCTAGGCAACGTCGAAATGTTATCCTATTTTCGACAGACTGTCACTGCGCACAAAAGCTGCGCGTACTTATTGTTCTATGACAAGAGAGTAGAGACCCTTCCGATTGTTACAGTATTCCTTGTCTCTACTGTCTGGTCAGAGCACACCTAGATTAATTTTCTCCAGTATTGTCTCTGCGGTACCACAGATTATAAAGAGAACAGATACGAATCCCGGTAAAACATCAAACGATTTTCAGCTCCGGCTTCAATGACCTTGGACCTTTAACTCGGTATGGCCGCGATGCTGCCAGTTTAAAATATTTTCTGAATCTCTTACCAAATTGCAGTGTTGACTCGGGGACAATAACAATCTCTAGTGCCGGATCTAGTTTTTTTGGAAGCTTCCACTAAATCTTTAAAACTGCGCCATGAATTAAAACAATAATCATAATCGAATATATATTATCTAGTTGCCTTGAATTCAGTCGTTTGTTGTATAAACTTTTGTGCTGTCAGTAAATTTTACAGAAGTGTCAGACAAATAGTGAAAAATATTTGTTACTTTAAAAAAATACAAATTACCCAATGCTATAATTAGTAATTCAAATAATTGTCCTCATTTTACTGTAAATATGAATTTAAATAATTAGAATTCGTTGTGTATATATTTGTTTATAGAAAATTCATTTTTATGACTTTTAACCCCTTCCGAGCACATTTTTATATTTTTTCTTCATGTGGTTGTAGATAAAGTTTTGTATGACACTAGTGCGTGAAATACTTTTGCGCACTCGTTGCATTTTCGCAACTTGTGCTCTAACTTCACGCACTTGTATCATAAATAACTATTTTAGATATAATTACAAAAATCAACCAAATTTTAAAGTACAAATAATTCTTAATTTATTTATTATCAAAGAGAATACAATATACACCTATGCAAAGGAGAATTTGTAGCACCAAAGTTAATATCAAAAACTTTAAAATTGCTTATATCATAGGCCGGGATATTAAATTACATACTCTCATCCTTGAAATCGAAATAACTTTATTTTTCTTTCCGAATAAAATTTATTTGGACAGTCTCTGTATGAACAATACACTCCGCCGTGATGTTTATTCATTTTATAAGAATAATAGTCTATACCACTATATTTTTTTAGGCAATATTACCACAACGCAGAATCGATTAGTCAAATAACACAATTAATATCGCCGATTGAACACCTTCAAACAATGAAGCAAACAAAATTGGCGTTATGAATTTTGAGCATGTTTTGACGATTTGGTTAGGTTAGGTTAGCCGTCACCGTTATTGTGCATGGTTGCCAAGGATATGGTTTGTGAAAAAAAGTATATTATATTTATGGTATGATTTTTATACATTATAATCTTTTTAGTTGTATAATTCTTTTAATGTTAATAAAATTGATTTAAAACAACTAATTATCAAATATTTGTATCTGTATAACTATGACAGTTAAAAAAAATGCTTATAAAATATTTGACCAATGATCGTAAATTGAAGGAGATATTATGCAAATTAACAACTCTGTTAAGAAATTTCGCGAAGCAGCCCGAACGGAGTCGACATAAGACGATGGGTATTTAAATGGGTATGTCCACCCATCTCTCGCTCTTTTTACTGTTCTCTGTCAAGCTTTCGTATCTGTTCTCTTAATAGTCTGTGGCGTTACATTACTTATAAAGCGAAACTAGAAGCTGTTCAGTATAATTATTACAAATTGTTTTATAACCTCACTTTTTTTGTCATAGTTTGATTTTAATTTAGACGTTTCCACAATTCTCATAATTATTGAGATGTTTTGAAGTAGTTTATCATCAAACTAGTTCCATTTTTTACCGCCAGATACAGTAGCGCTTATATTGAGTCCATAATCCATTACAACATTTATTCTATTGTAATAATACACGTACATACCTCTCTTTATTAATTCTCTTCCCTCTTCTACCAAATCAGTAGTCATTTCGTCATCACCAATGAATTGATGAAAGCCTACCATCGAAAGGAATCTGGATCCTAAACTAAAGTAAGTTGCAAAGCAAAATACGAGTATAGCCATAGGAAAGTATATATTAAAACCATGGGATATTATGCCAATAACATCCATATGACCCATAATCTGTGAATTAAATGAAAAAGTTGTGGTTTATATGAAGCTTTCATTACAAATTAATTTAAAAAAGATAATTATGTAAAACTTGCCTGTGTATAAGATGTCTCCATAACCTGACTTTTAATTACATGACTGTCCATGTGGATTAGACCGAGAAAGTTTAGGCAAAGTGGTGGGGTGAGTCGACTTAGCATCATACCGGAGAATATTAAACTGTATTCATTGGTTTGGTGATGCGGGGCAAGATAGTACAAATTGAGAACTTTAATTTTAAGTACAGTAGAAAAAGCACAGTAGCATAAGTACAGTATTATTATAGTTGACAGAATCTGAAAGGGAAAAATTGTTATTTGTATTTTTATATGTGTATGGTAGTTATACTTACCTCAATTGTAAAATAATCGTAATTACTTTTAGCAACATTTACTATAACTGCAAATATTGAAAGTGGAGGAGAAACATTAAAAAAAGTCACTTCAGACCATACAACACATATGGAAAATAAGCCAGCTGAAATAGCCAAAATCTTCTGTGTATAACAATATAATAAACACTTCCAATACCATTCTATTGTTGATGTGTAAATGTATCTTCTGAACCAATTTTGACGTTTTTCAAATGTTCTCTTAAATGCTCTATCTCGAGATATTTGGTTTTTTAATGTATCTTCTAATTCTAAAATTTTTTCTACTATCAAGTTCCACTGGGTTTCAGTACGTTGTAAAACTTGTAGAGATTTTATAGTCTATAATAAGAAAAAAACAGAAACTCACATATTAATCACATATTTAAATTTTATATTCTTTAAAATTAAGGTGAGTTGTTGTTTTAAAACCAGTGCAAACATAAAATACACACAAAACTCACTTGTTTATGTAGTCGTATAAGAGCTTTTTCACTTGGAACATCTGTAGGAGTATCATCCGGCAACTGTCTTCTCTTCATTCTATCTTGTAATTCTGCAGGAACTTTTTGTAATATTGTTTCTAAATAAATGTAAAATGGATGACCAGGTCTAACAGCCAAAGATACTGCTTGCAAAGACTACAAAAATAAATCATTGAAACTAATTACTTATATAATTGGAAAACTAACCTCTAAAACATCATCTACAGTTTCTTCTGCCTCACATCTATCAGAGCTTAATTTAGCTGCCTTAAAATATGATTCTGTTAGGGTCAAACTGTGATTAGATTTATTCCAAAGTCTTCTAGGTACTTCTACTAAAGCATATCCTAATAATAGTACAAGTAAAAACAGACCCCAAGTATTGCTCGCAGATGATGCTATCGCTTTTAATTTAGACCTAAAAAATAGTTTAAAATTTAATTTATGTTCAGAAATTTTATATGGAATAAAAGCTCACCAGTCTAAGTCAATGCCTGGTTTAAGTGCTAAATATACTAACAAGACCCCACAAATTAAAAGATAGGATCCATAGTATATTGCATTGTCTATTAATGCTGATTTTAGTTTTCCCTTGACAGAAAAATCTCCAGCTTTAATATAAGATTGCATCATTGGCATTATAAGCCTAAAAATGAATGTTCAATGATTGTAACCAGCAATTTAAAAGTTCTAGTAAAACCTACCATGTTAAAAATTGTGTGCTCCAATAAACGGTCCGCCATAAGTTGGTAAAAACTCTTTCAGGCAAATTAGTCCATGGTGGTTCACAAGTACTGATAGAGCCATTATTTACTATTACACTTAAATTTTGGGTTTCTGTGATATTATCAATTCTTTCTTCTTTACATTGCCGATACACTGTCTAAAAGAAAATATAAGTAAAGCAAGTACTAAGTATGGCAATTATTCACTTACAGATATTACATCCAATGGTAAAGCAAAAATAATCAAGAAGCTACAATACCAAGCTAGTAAAACAACTAAAGTTACGAATATGCGATGTCTGAACCAATTCCCGTAACGATATAATACAGTAGATGCCAATAAAAATGACAATATTATTGTAGAAACTAGTGGAGAGTAGCTCATGATGAAAGTAAATATATTGCTATTGAATCAATTTATTCCTTTTCGTTTTCTTCTTGAACTTTTTGTGCTGCTTGTTGCATTTTCTCTAATTTTTCCAGAGTAAAACTTTTAAGAGGTATTAATCTAGGTTTGCAAAACACAAGAGCAGGAATATCTTCTATTATCACTTGTCCATGTTTCTTTAGCACTGGTTTTAATTGAATTGGTTCTGAAGACATACTGATAATGTCTACAAGTCGTAGAAATAAATTTTATTCATTTTCTTATTTTAAAATATTATTTCCGAAAATCACTAGTGTTCAATACACATATGCAGAATAACAACATCAACGATTTGTGATTTGTCTCAAATGTCTCCTCCTCTCTCCTCCTCTCTCCTCCTCTCTCCCTTCACATGACAGACAGACATGACAATTGACATTACCAAATTTTAACTATTGACAGCTTTCTATCATTAAATTTTTTCAAAGTCTTATTTCTTTTTCTGTAGTGGGTATTTTGTCATAGATCCTTATTTAATTTATATTTAATAAATATATATATTATATTTATGTTACCCATGCATAGATCCATTTAATATGTCCGACCCCTTTGAGTTATAAAAAAATAACCGGTTTTATTTATGACTACTCGCGAAAAATATTCTGTGGCTATGGTTAATATGACTGTTGACATATGACATGTGCAAAGTACAAAAGTGACATTGACAGAAAGTAGGAGGCAAGAAAAAGAAAAATATCTAATTTATTTTTATCAGGAATTATGAATTTGTAAAAAAAACATGAGTGAATTGTTTAAATCCGCATTTGAATATTTCAGCAGTCCTGCTAATGGACAAAACGAGAATAGTTTCGTTGGACAGACAATTGAAATTTCTAATGTACAACTTAAAATAAAAAAAGTGATCGCTGAAGGTACTTTTAACTATTGATTTTTGAATATTTTTCACAAATTACAATTATTTTAGGTGGTTTTGCTGTTGTATTTGTAGCTCAAGATATTACAAGTGGGAAAGATTATGCTTTAAAGGTAATACCTTTAATATCTATCTCTAAAATCCTTTGTATGCATTTTTATTGTTCCAGAGGTTATTAGCAGCTGATGAGGAAAGTAAAAATAACATAATTAAAGAAATAAACATTTTGAAGAAAATATCGGGCCATTCAAATATAATTCAGTATCTTTCTGCCTCTTTTATTGATAAATCTCAAACACAACATGGACAATTTGAATTTTTGTTGGTGACTGAATTATGCCCTGGTATGTTAATTATACTTAAAATCAATTTAATATAACAGTTATTTAAATTCCAGGAGGCTCATTAGTAGATGTTTTAAAATCACGCACTACTGCTTTTGATGTTGAAACAATAACCAAAATATTTTATCAAACATGTAAAGCTGTTGCACATCTTCATTCTCAGAATCCTCCTATTATACATAGAGATTTAAAAATAGAAAATCTGTTAATAAGTGCAGAAAGTACTATTAAATTATGTGATTTTGGATCTGCTACCACAGACGTATTTAGACCAGATATATCATGGTCAGCCAATCAACACACCAGCCTTGAAGAACATGTAATATTTATTTTTTCATTTAGGTATTTCAAAAATTAAAGTTTAAACAACTTTTAGATGGCCAAATTTACTACCCCAATGTACAGAGCTCCAGAAATGGTTGATACATGGAGTAATTACTTTGTGGGTACTCCTGTTGATGTATGGGCATTGGGATGTATTTTGTACACACTTTGTTTCATGAGACATCCTTTTGAAGATAGTGCAAAACTTAGAATAATTAATGCCAATTACACCATTCCGCCAGATCCAACATTCTCATGTTTTCATGAAATTATTAGTAAGTATAAGTAGTATGTATTTTGTATGGCAAAGATCTCAATTTAATTCTATTTTAGGAGGTTGTCTGCAATCTAATCCCGAAAATAGGATATCAATAACAGGTGTACTTGAAATGCTTGCAGCCATATCTGAATCTAATGAATATGACCTTAAAGCACCTCTAATTGTATCTGTACCACAGCACAAAGTTTCAGAAACTCAATCTAATTTTTTCGATCTCCCTTCTAATAATACTTCAAAAGTTCCTCCATCAAGACCTGCTCCTCCAGTGGTTGAAACAGCAAAGCCTCAACAAGTAAGTAGATTTACCCATCTGACACTACAAAGCTTTTAAAGAAAACATGCTTAAGGTTTATATGAAATGTAATTAAATTGGAACCGGAAATTCAAGTTGATAATTTTAATTTGGAATTTCCTGTTTGAAAAGGCATTATCATTTTTTAAATTATTTTGATAACAAAGTAAGGTATTGTTTACATTACTCTTTATAATGTTATCAAAGGTAATTTTAAAGAATTATCTATGTAATTAGAAGTTGTAATGAAGTTTATAATTTTTTTAGGCTCCTCCTAGACCTACTCCTCCTCCTCAACGACATGCACCACCACAGCAGCAAAGACCTGCTGAAAAACAGGCAGGATTGTTTTCCTCTCTTAAAGGAGGAGCTGGGAGCTTCCTGAAAAATCTCAAGGACACAAGTAGCAAAGTAATGGCTACAGTTCAACAGTAAGAGTATTTAATTTTTATTCATTAATCATGTAAACTTGTTTTTTAATTATTTAAAATTATTCTTATATTATTAGGAGTATGGGAAGAACAGATCTGGACATCCATTATATAAGTTCTAGAATAATAGTAATGCCCTATCCATCCGAAGGATTTGAATCAACTTACAAAACTAACCACATTGAAGACGTTAGACTTTACTTAGATTCCAGACATCCAAATTTCAAATATTCTGTATACAATTTAACAAATAAACCGTACCATTCAAAATTCGGACAAGCCAGGATAGTAGATTGTTCGTTTGCATATCCGGATACTTTTAGAGCACCTTTACTAAATTCCATGTACCAATTATGCGAAGATATTTATCAGTACTTAGCTGGAGATAGCAGAAATGTTGTAGTTATTCATTGTACAGTAAGTAAAATTTATAAGTAAACGTAAACTCAGTGTATTTGTTTTTATTTTAATTTAAGGATGGAAAAGCAACTTCAGCAACACTCGTTTGTGCATTACTTATTTATGCAGGTTTATTCCGTGTGCCCGAAGATGCTCTCCAAATGTTTGCAGTAAAACGATGTCCTCCCAATATGAGACCATCCGAACTACGATTTCTTTACTATTTAGCGGAAATTGTAAAAGAACCGCCACTCTATCCGCATTATAATCCTGTTACATTAGTTTCCTTACAAATGCAGCCAGTTCCATTATTTACCAAAATTAGGTAAGTGCCAATAGAGGAGTTCAGTCTAAGTTCAGTTAGGCCAACAAATAGTGGTTTTTTCTGACAATAATGACAGTTAAGGTCTATCATTCAAAACATAAGGTTTTTGCATGTTTTTTATCATTGTGAACATCTATATTGCTTTATTAAAATAATGAATACACCTTTGAAGCGTAAATCTTGCAATTTAAAATGACTTTTTAGCTGAATACTCAACATATCGGTGGCCAATAATTCTAGGAACTCTTGGCATGTCACCATT
>CAJUYG010000696.1:76802-87396 GCA_910591675.1 Galerucella calmariensis | reverse complement strand
ATGTCAGTTGTCAGCTGAGAGATGCTTGGCCATGTAATAAAATTGTTTTAAATGCTAAAACTTTGTGATGTAAACATTAAAGAAAGTGAGCCACGAAATTATGACTTTAATGTACATTTTTGTTTTTAAGGAAATCTAGGAGGAGGCCTAAACTTTCCAACTAACATTCCGCCATCTACAACGCCAACTAGTGGATCTCAAACGCCGAATACAGTACCGCCGACAACACCGCAACACGGTATAAACCCGTCAAATTCCAATACCGCAACACCCAAACATCAAGCGAAATCTCCCGTGAGTGGAGCGGATTACAATCGTTCACATTTTGACACTTTGAACAAAAATCAAAATCAGCAAAACGAACCGAAAGTTAAGGTTAAAAGCGACGATGTTTTCGGGGATCTGTTGGGATCGCAGGGATATAGTTTTACTGGTAAGAGGGATAATACTCCGAGAACAATGAATGCCATGAGAAAAGAAGAGATGGCTACTTATATGGATCCGGAAAAAATGAAGGTTACGGAATGGGTGAGTCAACAATTTGACAACTTAGTAGTAGAATAGTAAGTAATTTATTTTTTTATCCCACACTATGAGAAAGTTCAATTTTACCAGCTTTAAATAGGCGAGAAAATAAATTTTAACCTTTCCACGCTAGCTGGCGCCCCAATTGACGCATTGATTGAAAATTGTTGATTGGATTGATATCCCAAGTGATTTCAATCACATCATTCAGAAGAAACAAAAACGGAATCGCTTAAAATAAACAGCATTAAACGTCAGTATAAAAATAAATTGTTAATAGTTGTCAAATGGTTGTCAATGTCTGCAAATTCAATCATAAGTTGTCGTATATTACCAACAATTATTTTGTAGGATAAAAAATTATGTGTAAACCATGACAGTAAAGTGCTTTTCCAGGCCTCAAGAAGTGGTCCATATCTTCATTCGGCCTGAAAAATGCCACTTTACCGCCTAGGTATACAATAATACTTTTCCTACGATCACTATACCTCATTTAATAACCAGGAGGAGTAATTTGAATTTAAGTTGGCAATTCTGTAGATCTCTGATTGGTCAGATTCAGCCCAGTTTCACACAACACTTTTTAGCATTGAAATCCAGCTGATTTCCATTTTTGATAGATCTGACAGATAAATAAATAAATATTGGATGAAATACCAAAAATTTTCATGTTATCATCAAAATTTCTCAAGCAGTTGGTACATTATTACTCTACATTCTTCTTAAAATAGTAGTAAAGTCGGTTTACCGAGTATTTAAGGAATACTGAAGTAGAGGAACAATATACAGTGCAAAAAATATTGGTGGAATACCAGGACTTATGAAAAATTGTGATGAGTGAATAAAAAATGTCGTTCGATGAACAAAAATGAGATCTGTGTTGGACAAAATTTTGCAAGGTTCAAAGAAACGTTCAGACTTGAAACAAATCAAATTTATCTGTGTCACCCTTTAAAGAGTCAAATGTAGGTACTATTTATTTGTTATATACATATTTGGGAAGAAATCGTCAAAGTTTATTGGAAGAACATGCAGTGGAAGATATAAAACAATATAGAAAAGTATAAACAATATTGGTTTTTGAAAGCAAAAAAAAGGAAGAAAGTATCTCAGGAGTATTTGAAAAATTGTTTATTACACTTAATCCAGCAACATAAAGATAACTGTTGGAAATTTTTAAATTAATACTGCATATTGTATTAATTTTGTAGTATTGTTATTGCCAGAACATATTATAAATTGTCATATTCTTTTCAATTTAATTAAAATAAATGTAATTAAAGTAACTTGACTATCTGCAATTCTCCACCATCAACAATGGCCATAATTTATTTGTTGTCGATGTGAATCTGAGTCTTATGATGTAGATTCAAAGGTATATATTAGCCATTTTGTGAAGTGTTTTGAATATTATTATATTCAATATTGTAATATCGTTTGAATCATTTCTTCAAGTTCCTTTGGGGTAACTTTATTCCCAACGTTTCGACAACAAACCGGTATTAGTTGTAAAGAATGATATGATTGATAGATAATTTTATATAGGTACTATATACTATTTCAGTTTGAATTAAAAATGGAACAAGAAAAAGTCTTACATTCTGTTTAATGCTTAGGTACATCTAAAGAATATACTGCAGATCAGAGGAGAAATCGACTTATGACGAATGTCTTTGCTATCAAGGCATATAATATATTTGGAACACTACTGTTGAATACGTTTTCGGAACACACCCTTTAGTAACTATTCTGGTAACTTTTAGTGGTGTGAGTAAGGCTTTTCAAATTACTCCTCCTGGTTTTTAAATGAACTATACCAAAAGTAGGCTTTTGCACACTAACTGCAAAGTTGATGTTTTCCGATTTGACATTATTGGCGCTCTTAAGCAGAAAGTAACTTTGGCGCTCGCCTAATTTTGTTTATAGATAAAAGAGAGCTAGTAGTTAATATAACTATATATATATAATTAATTTTATTTTGGTGTGATCGTAGAAAAAATATTGTGTGTATTTCGAGCAGAAAGTCCTTTGGTAGTCTCGACTGCGAAAGTACAACTTTCTGCTCTTGATACACAAATAGCTATTTTTAATTTTCAGGTAGAAGGTAAGAAGAATAATATACGTGCTCTTCTGTGTTCAGTGCACACAATTTTATGGGAAGGTGCAAAATGGAAAAAATGTGAAATGCATACGCTCGTTTCACCTGCCGATGTAAAAAAAGCTTATCGGCGCGCTTGCTTGGCGGTCCATCCAGATAAGGTAACGCAACTTAAATTTTTTTACGAGGGCTGTCTATCAACAGTAAATCCTACTATAGTCAAAAGCGCTCTTATCGTGCGGGCTCAAAGGTCGATACCCATATGTATCAAATCAGAAGACACAGAGGTTGCCAAAATGTGAGATTACAAATATACCCCCGGAGAAAATAATGATGTTTGATATTTCCTGCACATTGGTTGACGAATTTCCACAATTTCATTCATTCTCGATATAATCTGTCAGATTAAGTACCATTTTTTTTGCTTGAGGATGCAAGATACCAGAAATTCGCCTCTTATTATTCATATTGTCACTTTGAATTGTCAAAGTCACAAAACTGACATTTAAATAAAAACTTCGAAGGTGAAAGACTTTTTAGAATCGCTGAAAACTAAATACTTATAGTTTGGCAAGTTTATCTGGAGCTACGCGGTATCGGTAAGAGGCGAGGAAAAACATGGCGTATATCTGTCAAACGTACAAATGGCGTACGGTACCTATTTTACCAAGTAAAACTGAAATTACAAAGGTCACTGACAATACCAACGCCACTGGATAAATCAATATCTGTCAATTGACGAAGTGAGAGGGAAGAGCATACGCACGCGCTTGCCAATAAGAAGTCAGCTGGTCGATAAAAATCACCAATTATGTAATTCAGAGGGTGTGGTCATTATGGTTTTCGTACAACGTTGCCAGAGCTTGAAGAAGCCCATAACAAATTTGGAAAAGTGTTCTCCTCTAATATTCATAAATTGGAAAAATAATGTTAATAGAATAAATCCAAGGAAACAAGCACATTATAAAATTAACGTTTAATCATATTTTTAATATTGTTAATAATAAAAAGACCCATTTATAATTATTATCACTACATAGTTAGCACTTCAGCTTTTTCATAGTTCAACATGGCAATGTCGAATGTTTTCGACTGCATTCCTTTCACGGTTTCAGCCAAAGTATACATATACTTTTTTCTCCCGTCAAAATTGGATGTCTTATTCATCTTACGGATTTTTTTTGGAAGTTATGATTGAACGGAATAAAAGAAAACAAAACCGGTGAGTATGTCTTTGTTGAATCGTATGACCCGCATGATAAGACTGCATTTGACTATACTTTGCTTCCTAGTAACACAAATAACTATTTTTCTTTTCAGCAAACTGGCACGGACAATGAAAATATGGCGAAGCTCATATTTATGGAACTGAATAATGCTTGGAGTGATTTCGAGAACGACGCTGCCCAGCAAAATATGTTCTCTTAACTGATATATATATATATATATATATTATATATATATATATATATATATTTTATAGATAGGCTGAACGTTTTACTAATTCTTGAACATTCCAGTAACATAATTTATTTAACGGAATTATTTATTTTAGAGATAGCCGCTCATCCGTAACTACTCATAAATAAGTATTTTTTTAACCATAGCTTTAAACTGAAAAAAGTACTTAGCAGTAATCATGGTGTAATAGAGAAGGAGGTGTGTTACCGCGCACGACCAATCAAAAAAAAATTACAAATCGCCGCCATATTGAAAAATCAGCCAATCAGAAAATAACGCGCGAAATCAAACGCTTGACAAAATCTTTATTTAACAATAAAGAATTTTCTGAGTTCACAATTTATTACAAAAATGAACGATTACAACAAGTAAGATTTGGTTGTGTAGGCTATAGTTATGACAGTCATTCAAAACATTGAACATATGATTGGCAATATGGCGGCGTTTTGGAAGGTGCGCAGAACATGACGAACATTCGTCTTCCGTGGGACCACACCTTCTTCTCTATTACACCATGGCAGTAATCTTATGTCTAATGGATTTTTGTCTTTTTTTTAAAGTTCAAATCGCTAAATAGCTAGGAACATCAGTTTTAGCTCGAGTTCAGTAAAAAATAAGCCAATATTTCCTACCCATTATCACGACAGTCAATGAAAGTTATAAAAATGTAGGAATACCATTTTTCATAAGGCAAAAGTTGATTTTGAGCTCCAGGCATTATTAGAACATAGTCTCAGGCTTTGTGTAATAATATTATGAACCTTTTATCAATTTTTTTTGTTTTATTATAAGGTATAAGTGAATTTCACGTTCAAATTGCAGCGCCATCTAGTTCATAACTAAATAATGAGTGGTATAGTCCAAGAACTACTTTTAAGTACAAATTACTGACAATTAACCTCAACCCTGACGCGCAGTGTATATTTTGCTCTGTGATAAGTCATGGTCAGATACGTTTATATGTTAATATGAAATACTTTCTTCGTGATATAACATTTAATATCCTTTTTTTTTGTGGTTTGTGGAGTTATCAAATGTCATAGGTGGTCAAAATAGGGCATGTCCACGACAGTTGACAGTTGATGAAATGATGAATGAAAATGATGATGAAAAATTATCAAACAACTATTAACCTATATTATATATTGTTGAATATGCAAGCTCAACAATTAAAAGTAGACTGAAGCAAACCCAACTAAATCAGCATAACCTCACTATTAATTACCACGTGCTCTGAACGCTTTTTTTTATTGTTTTACCACCAGGCTGTTGTCAAAATAGTTTGAACGTCATGTGGACATGCCCTATAGAGCTTACGTCTATCAGTTGCATTTTTGACAACATTTGATAACCTCAAATGTTACCATATCTTTCTAATACTGTCTTTTCATCGAATAAATCCCTGAGGTATCTGATGATAAACAAGCGTTCTAAGCACAACACGTGGTTCTTATAGTTATATTGATCGTGTTTGAGTTAATTTAATTTTAATTTGGTGCTTTCTTCGACATTGTTTAGATTGCTTAGGTATTTTAAAACCTATATCTGACTATTTATAATAAAAAGGATCGTTAAATCAATACAAAACAAACAAATTACAAATCTAAAATGATTGTTCTTCCTCAGGACGACTGTCATTAGTGTCAACTTGTCAGTTGGTGGACATGCGCTATTGGTAGTGCATTGTATTGTATATCAAGATAATTCTAAAAGAAACATAGCCACACAAATTATATCACTAAACGATCAGTAGATTCTCCAAGTATGTAGAATATTGAAAACCTTGAGTGGTTGGTGGACATTATATTCAAACACAATAGTTTTTATTTCTAATTATTTCTTATAATATTAGATGGATAATATTGATGGTATGATGAGCTCATGATCAACTTACTGTAAGTTACTTACACAGAACAATTTAGTTATTATGAAATTTTATTATATAGACAATATATCGCCGTTTTGCTAATACTTTAGAGGTTGAACTTGTTAAAAATAAATTGAATTTATGATATTACTTATTTGCATTATGAATCATTATAGATTTATTTTATGTTTATCAATATATTCTATTTTTATATTGTGACTGTGTTTTTTAGGTAAGAATTTTAAAATGATTTTTTTTTTGTTGGAGAAAGTTACAAAAGATTCCAATTTTCGTGGATGTTGCAATATTAAAAATAAAATTTGTTTGCTCATCATGTTCTTTCATTATATTGAATTTTTTTATCCTTTCTTGATTTATTCATTTCATTAATTCTCCCTAATCGCCACCACTGGTGAGAGGTAACTAATGGTAGAGATGGGATTATTCAGATTGTTAAAATATCGGTATAACACACAAATTTAATATAGTTATAAACCTTAACAGGAAGAAATGTATTATTTTTGAGCTAAATCATTTAGGTTAGAGCTTTATGAGCTAAATAATAAATATTAAGCCACTACTTCATGACATGTTTCCCCTGTATAAGCTGGGTAAATTATCCCCTATGAACAGTAAAGTAACTAGCTAAAATTCACCCATTTTTGCTCCGAAAGTTTTCGCAAGAATTTGATCATCTATTACGTCATGGTAAAAGAAATACTGGTTAACTTATAGCTAGCCCGGTTAGTTTTATGTGGTTAGATTCGGAGAAAAATGACTTCGGAAAGAAGAGATCAAGTGAAAGCAGTAGGTGGATGTAGGATTTTAATGGGAGAGCGAAAAGAAGAATCTGATGGAAAATGACACTTTAATATTTTTTACTAATCTAACCTTGTAGTATTAATCATAATAATATAATATCACTAATAAACAGAGATACTCTAATAAATAATCACAATAATCAGTAATAAGAATGGCGAGTCGTACTTCGGCGGTATTAGATGTAGTAGTAGAAAATAAAGAAATATCCCCAGTGACCAAAGATAGAGAAACTGATCCACTTAGTATTTGCAGTGGTGATTCTACTTATTATGATAATTCTTTGGTAAGGAATGTTTAACGTATAAATGATTATATTTTCGAATAGTAGTATTTTTAAGGTACAGTCGCCAAGTATAGAGAGTTTTTCTACAATACATGATATAGAAAATCTTGCCGAACTTAATATGGATGAAAATTCGGATTTATGTGTAAAAATCGACAATCCACAGAAGCATTTAGAAACGTTAGAAACATACATTATATTTAGAATTACAACGAAGGTAGCTAGAATAGAATTTTCTGAAAATGAATATGTAGTACATAGAAGGTACAATGATTTTCTATGGTTGCGCCAAAAATTAGTTGAATGCCATCCATTTTGTATAATTCCAGTAAGTTGAATAAATATTGTGTTGAATAATTTTTCGAATATAAATTTTTTTTCTTTTAGCCATTACCAGGAAAACATTCGCTTATAGGTCAGTTAGATAGATATTCCAAAGACTTTATACTTTTAAGAATGAAAGCTTTAAATGTTTTTATAACAAGGATTTCAAAACATCCTATTTTAAGTTGTAATGAACACTTTAAAATATTTTTAACAGCAGAATCAGCTGTAAGTATTTCAGTAGTGTTTATCTAATCAAGTTTTTGTATTAAACCATTTCTAGGATTTTACATTGCATAGAAGACAGAGACATCCAGTTCAACAAAAAATAAGAACTTTCAATCATGGAAACTCCTCACATAGTGTTTTAAAAAATAAGCACATGGAATTTGATAAAACAAAAGCTTACCTAACAACACTATCTGAAAAACTTTCTTCAATTGAAAAAATTTCTAGTCGTATTAACAAAGAAAGATGTGAATATGTTTCCGAATTAAATAGTTATCACCCAATATTTACAACATGGGCTACAGCTGAACCTGAATTATCAGAAACATTGCAAAACATCGGTAGTGCTATGGAAAGAAGTTCCGCAGCTCAAAATGCTTTAGTACAAAGTTATTGTAATACTGTAGGTAATCCAATTAAAGACTTCTTGACTTATATTGATGTAGCTCAAGAAACTTTGAGAAAGAGGGAATCTTATCAATACTCATATGAGGTTTCCATGGATGAATTAAACAAAAGACATTCAGAGAAAGACAAGGTAATAAATTACTATTTTAAATATTTACTTTTTATTTATTTCAAATGTTTATTTGTTAAATAATATTTTATCTTGTCAGAATTAAAATAGATTAGTTAAGGTAGACTGTTATTATATACTTAGTGAAGACTGGTTATAAATTTTGAACAATCTAATTTAGTTATCATTGGTTAGGCTAATGGAACTGCAAGGATCCGCAGTCAATATAACAACCTCACACACACAATCACATAATTTAGTTATCTATAATCCAAAGATAAATACTTTGCCACAGTTAAGATAACAATAAGATGCACAACATGTTATAGGTACATGCATCCAAAATTGCTCTTGTATATTCAATATAGGTGAAAATGTAGCTGGTTAGTTTGTTATATATTGTTTTATAACCTAACTTTATTTGCCACTCGTTTTTTATCCTTTGGTTGGAGCTAGGTAAGGTTTTTTTTATTTGTGGATTTTTTCTCTTTCAAGCTGCTTAACTGACGTTATTTGAATTCCCAGATGTAAAAGTTTAAATTACTCTATTAAACTACTGTTTTTTCAGTTAGTTGCTATAACTCATAATCCGTCCCAATCTTCAACTGGATTCTCCCTCTGGAAACAATCGAGTGATGATAAGTTAGAAAAATTAGGCTCTTACATTCCTCAACTTATAAAGAAAGTTGAATCGAACCAAGATAATCTAGAATGCGCCAATGAATCTTTAAGAAGCGATCTGCAGCGATGGCAGACCGAAAAACAGCAATGCGTGAAAAAGATATTATTAGATTTTGTTAATAAACAAATTAATTATTACCAAGCGACAGTCAATGCTTGGGAGTATGTAACCAGTGAAATTAATAAACAAAATACGTGTATGCGAAATAACTCAAAATAATGGTAATATTTAGCTTTGATAAGTTACCGATATTAATTTTACTCTTTTGTATTAATAGCCAAGTGCAGTTATGTATTAAATATGTTTTGTTGATTTTGCTTCTATGATTTTAACTTTCTCGCTTTCTATATCACCATATTGAGAAAAAATTCTAATACTCAAACTACGTGCTGAATAAAAATCGTATTCTTATTGCTTGACCAAATATTTATATCATATGTGTAGCAATGAATCAAAAATTATTCATATTATATTTGAAATATATCACCCAGTAAGTTGTATTAAAAAAATCTAACAAAATGTATAGCACAAGTACATGATGTAATGAGTTATTTCACATATATAATATTGTTTGTTTGATCCTGTTTTTAAAAATTTATTATCAAAATATAAATCGGGCTAGAATAGCACTAAAATCGATAGTTTCATGAAATTTTTCCTTGGAAATAATTAAAAAAGAAGAATTACTCTGGATATTAGTTTTATTTTAGTGAGTTGGTAATTCATACTAAATATGACAGATGTCAAATTTGAAAAACAAAATGTATTTTTTTTATTGGTGAACCATTTTACCTATTTAAAGCACGCCTCAGCGTTTTTAACAATGTCAAATTTATAAATTAAAATGGAAAGTGCCGTTGGTATTGTATTAAATATTAATATTTCCATTTTTCAAATCTTGGGAAATGGTATTTAAATTAATACTATTGACATTCACAGTACTCAATAAGGTTGAACTTCCATCAAAATACAAATTAGTTTATGTTTTTCTCATTTCCATGACAACGCAAGGTGTACATCATATACGTCACGAATTCAACCATTTGACATTTAGTTGACGTTTCCATCTATGATTTCCATTTCTTGTTGTTGTAGTAGTTATAGACCGGTATTTATAATTTCAAAGTGCACCAATAAAAAAAAATATCGTAAAGTATTCGTGGATAACTGGTCTTTAAAACACTTGCTCTATTTCGAACACTCCGGCTTCGCCGTCGTGCTCCAAAAATCGCGCGTGTTTTAAAGACCTTAATATCCACTTATACTTTAATATACTATTTTTTTAAGCAGGCTCAAATAAGAGATCATTCATTTAAATATTTGTGTAGTACCCTAAAAAAAATAAAACTTTTAGGTGCAGTGAATTGATAATAGTGCACATGAGACTGAAAAATTTCATATTAGAAATTCAATTCAAAAGAATTGTTTGGTTATTCTGAAACTGAAAATTAATTTTTTGACTGAGGATACTCAATTTCATATCACTAAAAATAAGGATTTAGGTTTTTTTCTGCTTGGGATTGTTTTAAAATTTATAGTACACACATTGTTTGTCACTAAATTAAGTAAGTAAGAGCTTTCGACCACTAAATTCGAATTTTATTAACATTCTAACTAAAGTTATTCACAAACTTAGAGACATTATGTATTAGAATTGTTTATTTTTGTTAAACAAATTATTAAACATAACGACAATAATTTCGACCGATAAATAATTTTATTATTTGTCTAAAATGGCGTAAGAGAAAAGCAAAAGTTTGTATAAAATGTGTGTAAATTATCAAAAA
>CAJUYG010000696.1:39139-66802 GCA_910591675.1 Galerucella calmariensis | reverse complement strand
AGGACAGGATGGACAATGACCTAGGAGGACAACTCCTCGGGAGGATGTACAATGGGTCACATGTGGCCTAAGTGCTGTGAGCCTACACACTCACCCTCCCCACTCTACAGATACAGATACTATTGGAAGATTTGACAAATGATTGAAAATACTGCGCATAAAGGAGATGTCTCCTACAGATACAGATACTGCGCATGTCCGGTTGATTTATAAATTTCTTAATCAATGTTGCATGAACAGCTGACTATTCCTTTAGTTTTAGTTTAGTTGATGCTGCATTAATCCACCTTTAGTGTGGAGTATAATTAAGGAGAGGTGAATTGTAAAGGAGGTATGTTAGAAAAGATGTGTCTGCAAAACCCGCAAAAATGTAGCCTAGAAAAAGTGACTCAAAAGCAATAGAAGGAACCGGGATAGGAGAGAATCTGCCAGGAACCAAACACTCAGAAAGCAAGTATCTGAAGTATCTCGAAATTGTGTACAGTTTTTTTAAAATAGTATCTTACTTTTCGATGTCTTTCCATCTGATCTTGAGTTGGAGCTACAGCTGTTGGCGGTGGACCTAATATCTCGAATATTTCTCTAAGTAAATCATTATCCGTTAAATGGACATTAATACTTGGTCCTAAAATATTGCACAAGGTCTCGTATTGTTTCCTTCTCACCCAAGAATCAAGTATCAATGTTTCTTTTCCAAATTTAACTTGCATCTCGGGTACTACATCATTCTGAAACAAAAATATAAAATTTGAAGAAATAGTAAGAAAAATATCCTTTATAGCTACTTACTTCAATAAATTGTAATATGTCTCTGAATGTAGCTCTCTGTTGCTTCCTATCTTTTTTGGCTCTATATTTGTGAGAATCTGTAGCTAATTGTTTTAAATTTTCTGTGATATCTAAAGCAAAATCTTCTTCGAAATCATTGTTTTCTTCTCTTCCCAATTCATAAATTAAAGACAGTGCTTCGCCTGCTGCTAGTCTAACATCCAGATGTGGCGATTCTAGAAGTTCTGATAGTTTTTCGAGAGATCTAAAAATATGTTTATAAGAAAGAAATCATTGATGGTATAAATTATGCTCACGGTAAAGCTTTTGAATTGTTAATCATAGTTCCAATATTTCCAGGTGACAATAAAGTGAATAATAAATTCCAAGCTTGAATAGCAGCAGCATGAAGAACACCAAGATCAGAGCTGATTGTTGGTACACTACCGTCTCCTTTTAAGTAGCTTGCAGAAAAGATAGTTTCAAATTGTTGCATTAATAGGATGACATCTCCAATTTCACCTCCCGAGAGGAATGTTATATTTCCCAAAGCTGTGCAACACTAAAAAAAAATTATTGATTAAACATTGTTAGATGTAAATGGCTAATTCTTACTTTTGCTCTGACTGATGCAGCAACAGTATTATCACATATTAAAATAAGTAACAGAGGTTTTAATAGCTGACATATTACTTCAGTTGTATCTTCACCACCGAGTTGTACACAAATTACAGAGGCTAACTCTACGGCAGCTATTTTTTCTGGACCTGCTCCTTTTTTCAAACTTCGTTCTATACTATCGCAAATTGTGAAATGCCTTAAAATTAAAGAATTTACAATTAACTTATGAATTTAATTTTACAGACTGATTATTACTGGACAAATGTTATGAAGTGTAAGTATAAATATTACTTTTTTACTAACCGATCTCTAATAAATCCAGGCATAGATTTTTTAACGAAAGCCTTGCTTAATGCTTCAAAGCAATTTATTCTGCCTTGGGATGATTTTTGGGTAAGACCGTCAATATTTTCACATAATTTTTCTTCAAGTTGTTCTTGAACAAGAATTTCCGAATCATCACCATCTTCACCGCTTCTCATTTCTGAACTGTTACTGACAATGCTTGCATTGTCCATGATGGATTCATCATCTGATGAATTGAGGGAACTGTCATTTCGCCCGCGATCTATAAAATAAGTTGAATATACTTTTATTCTTTGAACACCAATGCATCGTCACAATAAATTTTAACAAGAATATCAGTTCATATTTTTGGCATTTATATTGTAAGTATCTCATTTTAATGTAAAATCATCATCCAAAAAGTTTTTGGGTGATTCAAATAAGTAAAAAGATTCTAAGCATTTTTAAAACAGAAATACAATATACCACTACCTATGGAACCAGTTTAGAAAGTTGTTATAGGCATAATTATCTTATCTTTAGAAAAGTAGTTACTTTGAATATAAATATCAATTTTACAAATATATTTAATTTTTAGGACAATACAATGAAAAATTGAATTTTAGTAAGCATACTGAAAATATTTGAAACAAAATTTCTCATCTTATTGGCATACATCTTGAAATAAGAGAGAGGGTGTGTACCTATTTGGTTTATGACAAATACTTATAGACAGTTGACGATTTATGATATCAATGCCAAAAATACAGGACTATAATTTTCAATTTTATGTAAAAGTAAGTTACAAGCTAATTTGAATGAATTTCTATCTGCCTATAAATAAAATTGGTTGTGTAAATTTTAAACACACCTTTATGTATAATATCCATTGAGTAAAATTGGTACCATGAAAAATATTATACCTATTTGTACTAATAATTATTTTTGAGTTTGTTAGTTAAGTTGGTGAAAAAATGGAAGATAATTGACAAGTGTTTTTTAATAAATAAGCAGAAAAACTGGAACAATTTTTTGTTTATGATATGCCTATTTGAATAAACAAAGAACATATTTTGTGTTGTTATAAAAGATTCATTGATGCAATAATAAAATTGTTATACAAAAATACTTTTAGTCATATGCTTGCCAAATCTTAAAATTTTAAAAATAGCATCCTTTGTCCCTATAATTATGTTGTACAATTATTTGGATTATGTTTATGGCATCTATTTACATTCTAACGAATATTATAATACAGGAATTTAATTAACCTTGACATTTTTTCAATATTTATTATATCATCCTATAACATAGTGGTTATGGTATCTACTGTCTCCAATTATCCTGAATTCAAGCAGTTATGCTAATCATTACCTTGAAAATCATATTAATTTATTAATTTTCATAAGTACTTCAAAATTGTATTGATTTTTCAAATCTAAAATTGATTATGCACATTGCAGTGAAGTTGAATATCGAGCAACATTTATTAGATCCGGAAACCTAAATTCAAAATTGTTGTGTAAACATTATAATTTGGAGAGTTTAAAATTTGTGATTCTATACTTGCATTCCATATGCCACAAGTTTGTGAAATTCGAGAACGAATTATCAGAAATTGACGTAACTATAAGAATTTGAAAACCTTATGGAAAGTAACGATAAAGCTTAATTTCGTAGGTAACCATATTAAAAACTTACCAGACCTTCCCCTTCGTTTTCCTTTCGGCATGGTCACAAAATTAAATTAACTTATTCTTAAATTTACTAAATAAAACAACTAATTTAGCACTCGATCAAGACGGTAGACTGTTTTTTAAAGTTTTTTGACCACCTATGCTCAACACTTGACATTTAACTGTAGATAAAATTGTCGTGAAACTCAATAACATGTTTTCAGTTGAACAGAATATGATCAACTTCTTTCCTTTTGACCGCGAAAAAAGATTATATTGTCATTTGTCGCTCAAACTCGAGTTTCTTCGCCCTCATACTTTTGCGCAGTATTTTGTAATTCTCCGTAAATTAAAATCAATACTCAGTTAATTCCACCGGGAAAAATAATTAAAATTTCACAATATTATATATTTTCTTGAAATGTTCATTTATAACAAAATTATTTAATTGATAATGCACATTTATTAGAATTTAACCCTAGGCATATTTTGGCGTATGGTACCTGGTACCACAGATGGTACCTACAAAATTTACATATTTATTTATATGAAAACTTATTAATAAAATAATTTTTTCATGTAATTATAAGATTGATGTATTATAATTCAATTAATGAATTAATTGTAGAAAATTGAGAATTTTTATTAATGGAAAATCATGAAGGAAAAATCATATAGTGGATGTGTAGTTCAAAAGAACTATAAAGTTGTGTTGGTTGGATAAAACATTTTTGGCAACGGTGGCTAGAAGATAAAGTGGATGAGTCATCTCATATCTGTAATCTGAAGAAGAGAAATGTATGAGTATAGGTTAAGTTTATATTTTAAAAACTTTCAAAATGATTTATTTATTCTGTAAAGTTTACCTATTTTAAATAGGTGATTATCATGACAAACAATTTTGAATATAGATAAAATGTCTATACCTCGTGTTAAGACTCTACGAATATCATATCCTTATTATTTTACCATTTTTCTTTGCATAATGTTCATTTTTTCAGTAATATTAAGCTTATACGCTTTATCCAATGGTAAATATATTTTCCCAACAAGTGTTAAGTAATGTTATTAAATTACTTCTTTTAGACATAGATAAATGCAATTGTTCCAAGGAAAAGACCCTTTATACTACATATACTTCAAAAAAGCTAATTAGCTCAAAGCACAAACTTGCAGTATTAGTTCCATATAGAGAGAGATTCGAAGAACTCATGGAATTTGTGCCATATATGCATCACTTTTTGAATAGACAAAAAATAAATTTTGATATTATAATTCTAAATCAAATAGATCAATACAGATTCAATAGAGCATCTCTTATTAATGCTGGATTTCTAGAAATAAGAGCCAATTATGACTATATTGCTATGCATGATGTAGACTTGTTACCCCTCAATCCACAACTGTTGTATTCATATCCAGAGCAGCCTACTCATATTGCAGCACCAACTCTTCATCCAAGATACCATTATGAAAAGTTTATTGGGGGGATTCTGCTAATTAATAAGTAAGTAAACTAATTAGCTTCAATAAAATATTTTCATTTTGTACCAACATGTTTCAGGAAACAATTTGAACTAGTCAATGGTTTGTCTAATAGATATTGGGGCTGGGGATTAGAAGATGATGAATTTTATGTGCGTCTAAGAGATGCACACTTGAATATTACCAGGCCAGTTAATATAACTACAGGAATAGATAATACTTTTCGGTGAGTATCTCATTTGTTAATTACTGCTTAGATTTCTTCTTTTTTTATTCTACTGCTTTGTAACAGATTGCACCATATGTTCCAATACTTGATTTTTCTAAAATATATAATAATCTAGCAATTTAATCTTGTTGATGACAATATTGATATAAAAAATGAGTAATTGGATTGTCTTCATAGAAAAAAATTTAATTGCATAAAAAATGTCAAAAATTTCATAGGCATGTCCATGGTAAAGAAAGGAAAAGGGATACTGTGAAATGTTTTAATCAACGTGAAGTAACAAGACGTAGAGATCGACAGACTGGTCTGCATGATGTCAAGTACAACATAGTAAATAGTAAAAACATGGAAATTCAAGGAGCTCCCTTAGTTGTTATTAATATAAGATTGATATGTAATCACACTGCTACTCCTTGGTGTGATTGCTCTAAAATGACTGAAGCTAGTACTTCTGTAAAACAAAAAACATGACGGTAAAATAGATTTTTTTGTCAGTATTTTTGTTAAATTGTGTTCTTTATAAAATAATTATATTGCTCAAGTTATGTTAATATTATTATTTTAAAATTTACTCTTACTTATACCCATGAAACAGATAAAACTTTATGCAAATTAGGATCAGTATTGTCATATTCTTGTAAATGATTAACATTGTGCAATCAATTTCAAATACCCAACAACATTGTGCAACTTGATAGATGTCGCTGTCAAAGGATGTATTTTTAACATCTACTTTAGGACAATGAGAAGTCTTAGAATGTTATTCCATTTATTTCAATGTTGGCTTCAGATAATTTGTGTGTTTACTACTATTATTGATATTTTAAAGGCATCTTTTTTTAAATCAACTATTTGTATACTTTATTTGTAAATAATAAACAATTTTAAAAGCAACATTAAGTTTTATTGTATAAACGAAACAACATAATATAAAATTTAAGTACAATCTATATGGTAACATATAAAAAAAAGGAACATAAAGTAAATAACTGTGGTGAATCTCGGTCTCCAACAAATATATGAGTACTTAAATTGTGATGTATCCTAGTTATAAACGCTTAATTATATAATATGTAATTACAATGGGAATGCAACAGATTTATCACTACACAAGCATAACCACAGAAAAATGGAAGGTCTACTAAAGACATGCAGGTCGCACTAAGAATGCCTGAAACAGAAAACAAACATGCTGTACAAATATTTAAATAAAGAATAGATTTGTAAGATTTCAAGCCAAGTTATGGTAACTGACAGTTAAAAAATAATTGGAATTAAACTGCAATAGGGCAAGTCAGTGTTATGTTATCTATGGGCAAGTCCACTACTGGCACTCTGCACACTATAAACGATTTTTTGTACAACTGTCATTAAAAGTGACACTTTTAATGATAGCAAACAATGTTAAAAACGATTGTTTACATAGCAGCGTGTTAAAAATACTTTTAACACTAGTGTTAAAAATATTTTTAGCACGCTGCTATGTAAACGTCTGCCATTCACAACAATCTTTTGATTATTTGAATACTAAAATGCATTTTGAATTTATTGTCATTGCAAATTCGCTCGTTTCATTATCAAAATAGGGAAGTTGTACAAAAACATTGTATGGTATTTGTGTTAAAAGTGATTTTATTTTGTTCGTGAAATTGTTCAATTCGCTCCGCTCATTTCACAAAACGTTTTCACTCACAAAATAAAACCTCACTTTTAACACTCATATCATAAATAACTATTTTCATTAATAATAAAAGAAGACTCGAATAAAGGATCGGGTAAACATACAACACGGCTCCACCCACCACGTCAGATTTAGTAGTTAAGGTGCGCATGCGTCCAAGCAGCCTTTAACCTTCTATTCGATGTGACTGAATGTGAGCTGATTGGTAGGGTATTGAGCTTACAACTCAGAGGTCGTAGGTTCGAAACCTAGTTAGGTGCTTGGTTTTTTTGTTTAGTTTTCTATTTCTTATTTTTTGATATTTTTATACATAGTTACACTTTGATCAACCGGGTTTGGGCCTGGGTTTTCTTGTTTTTTTTTATTTTTTTATTTCTTATTTTCTAATATTTCTATACTTAGTTACACTTTGACCAACTGGGTTTGGGCCTGGGTTTTCTTGTTTTTTTTTTTAGTTTTATATTTCTGATATTTACATATTTATTTCAATATTGTTATGTTACTACTAAATTTGGCTAAGTCTTGAGTTATGCACAGTTGAAGGAGCCGTGTTGTATGTTTAGCCGCTCATTCGAATAATACTGTAGAATTTTATAGTATACAAAGTCCCACTGCACGTTATGGAATCTGACGGTTGTCCTGAGACAAACAAGCGATTTTTGCAAGAACATGTGGTTCTTAAAAGTCTTTGAGTTGGTCTTTTTTGAACGTTGTTTTAATAGGAGTTCAGTCTAAGGTCAGTGTGGCCAACAAAAAATGGTTTTTTTCTGACAAGAATGACAGTTAGGGTCTACCCTTCAAAACAAGATTTTTGCATGTTTTTATGATTGTGAACATCTATATTGCTTTATTAAAATTATGAATACACCCCCGAAGCGTATATCTTGAAATTTAAAATGACTTTTTAGCTGAATACTTTATCGCCCCTTTTGTGGGCGACTTTAGTAGACACGCTTCTAGTAAGGCTTCCAGATGAAGGTATTCAGTGCCTGTGGTATGCGGACGATATTGCTATCGTCATAAGCGGACGGTTTCCAGACACAATATCAGAGCGCACCCAAAGGGTGATATAGTGAGTGGCTGGTGTAGGGAGGAAGAACTGGCAGTGAACTCCCACAAAACTACACTGGTACCGTTTACAAAAAAGAGAAAATTGCAAGGTCTACAAAAGCCGCAAATTAACGGAGTGGAAATTCCATTTGCGAAAGAAGTTAAATACCTAGGGGTGATATTGGACCAAAAGCTCACATGGAAAAAACCACACACAAGGCCAGAATCGTCCTTGGAAGGTGCAGGCAAATGTGTGAGAAGAATTGGTGGTTAAATCCCAACATGACCAAATGGTTATATACACAGGTTGTGAGGCCAATGATAACCTATGGATCAGTTGTCTGGTGGCCCAGGACACTTCAGATTGGAGCGCAGAGGCAGCTAAGTGGTTCTCAAAGGCAGGCCTGCTTAAGTATCACGGGGGACATAAAAACGACTCCGACTGCGGCCCTGAAGGTAATAGTAAATCTACCACTACTGCATATCCTCAATCAAGGAAATGCAAGATCTGTTAGTCACAGATTATTACAGGGACCTTCTCCGATAAGCCAAGAACACGGTAAGGTCTACAAAGAGCTATATGAAGAAATAAAGGCAGATCCAATACTGGGAATGCCAACGGATCAGATTGCCCCACAATATAGTTTTAAAAATGACTATTCAGTTTAGATTCCAGAGAGAAAGGACTGGGAAGCAGGGCCTCCTATAACAGCGAATCTCAACTGGTACACTGATGGCTCGAAAACAGAATCCGGCGTAGGATCCGGAATGTATGGGGTACAAGAGACGATCACGATCTCTCTAAGCCTAGGGAAACATGCTACTGTCTTTCAGACAGAGGTACTGGCGGTGCAATGCTGTGCAGAAAGGTTGATGAGACAGGAGGTGGATAACCAATGAATCGTCATCTACTCCGACCGCCAAGCAGCATTTAAGGCGATACGCTCATATAAGATAACATCAAATCTGGTGTGGGAGTGTCGGAAGGCACTAAACAGACTAGGTAGTCATAATAGAGTGACCCTAGCCTGGGTACCAGGCCATCAAGGAATAAAAGGCAATGAAAAGGCTGATTAATTAGCCAAGCAGGGAGCAACGGAGGTCATGATGGGGCCAGAACCTTCCTGTGGAATTGCAAAATGCCTAAGTAAAGAGAGCATCCACAAATGGATAAACAACCAGGCGTAGCGCTGGTGGTATGAAACCCTAGGACAAAGACACGCAAAATTATTCCTTGAAAGCCCTTCGACAAAACTGTCACACGACCTACTATGTCAAAGTCGGGAAACGACGAGGATGATGGTGGGAATGCTGACCGGACATTGTAGGCTGAGGAAATATGCACAAAATTGGCCTTGCAGATGACAGCCTATGCAGGTTCTGCCAGAAAGAAAACGAAACCGCGGAGCACATACTCTGTGAGTGCGAAGGCCTAGCAAGTGTGACATTCCAAGAGTTCCTTGAATTATTGGCCACCGATATGTTAAGTATTCAGCTAAAAAGTCATTTTAAATATCAAGTTATACGCTTCGGGGGTGTATTCATTATTTTAATAAATCAATATAGATGTTCGCAATGATAAAAAACATGCAAAAATCTTATGTTTTTAAGGGTAGACCTTAACTGTCATTCTTGTCAGAAAAACCACTTTTTGTTGGCCACACTGACCTTAGACTGAACTCCTCTATTGCATAGGTATCTTAAAAGCTAAATATTATTTTTTTAAAAAGAAAGTGACATTGAATCAATACAAAACAACCAAATTATAATCTATCCAAATAATTGTTTACCCTCAGGGCGACTGTCAGTGTCAACTGTCAACTTGTCAGTTGGTGGAGTAAGGCGAGTACCAATTTAATAAATAATTATCATTTGTAGGTAAATATTTTTTGAATACAGTTATATTTATCTAGCATGCAAACTAGACACATTAATTTATAGGTATTAATACTACCTAATTACACAGCCAATGCTATTGGGAAAAGAAGAATTCAATAGATGGCGCTCTGACGAGTAAAACAAATCAGCTGCCGTATAAGCCCTTTGATATTTAAGTGGTTTTATTTTGCTGTTTTAATTATTTTCAGTGTGTGTTTTGTAAAACTTTTGCTTTTTCTTTGATTGTGCTTTAGTATTTTGTGTTGTTAAACTAAATTTTGACTCCTAATATTTTTATTTTTGGAGTAATAGGTATGGTTGATATTTGTGAAAAGTACAACAAGCGTTCAATTAACTGTTTAGTTTTAGATCTGATTTCGTGTTTTTATTTTATTTTTGATATAGACATATCTACAAAAGTTGTAGGAAAGGTACGTTTGTATTGAGTAATATTTTAAATATTTAATACCAACTTATTTTCTCTTCGATCTGCAATGGAAACAAAAATAAGATAACATGACTCTGATATATACTTATAGTAGTTTACCTAACTAGTGCGGAAAGTGATACTTTTCCGCACGCTATTGCAGATGGCCGAACGACGCTTTAGCGAGTTCCGCCAGCAATCGCGTGCGGAAAAAACTCAAAAGTTAACATAAAGAAACATTTCTTATTAAATACATATCAACAAATTAATTATCATTATTTGACATTCATTTGATGAGGCTTATACCAGGGCCATTAAAAATTATTGATGAATAAGTTTTTTTTAATTAAAACTTATAGCAGAATTATAATAAATTTATTAATTTTCCAGTAATTTGGTAAACTACAATCATACAAATATATATATTTTAAATATTCAAATGTCAGTATACTCCCCAAAAACTTGACAAATTTACTTTTCCGCACTAGTGTGGAAAAGTGACTCCGCACTAAAATGAGTGCGGCGCTAGTAGAAAATGAATATTACCTCAGAAATGATGACGGTTGAGTTGAATAGAAAAACACAGTTTTAAACTTGTCACTGACACAAAATTAAACAAATAAAGTACGAATTTACGGTAATTACCTTGACTTGTATATAATACAAAAACAATGCAAAACGAATTATTTTACTCGTTGCGACAGTTACAATTTTTTCCGCCAGAGGTCTCATTGAATTCTAATCCGCCCAATATCCACATAATTACTAAAATATGAATCGTGCAATAAATGTAGTTGGTGATTTAAAAAAAAACTAATTTACAGCAATATTTTAAAACAATAAAAACGACCGTAATAATACAGTCATTTGATTTGATTATATGTAATTGTTTTTATCGTAAAAGAGGTATTGTCAAAAAACTGATTTGGAAACTATTTTGCAAGATTATTTGACTTAAAAAATGAAATTATAAATAAATACTGTAAAAACTAGTCAATATTGATTATAATTCCTAAAATATGGTTTACGCATAGTAGTTTTTAAATAATTTGACTATACATTATTGTTTCAAAAGTACAAATTTATCTATGAACACAAACAACAACCCAACACATCCATCAATACTTAAGGTTTGTTCTAATAGAAAATTCACAAAATAAAGTGAGGTTAGGGATTCAGATTTATAAATTCTTTCTAGAACTGTAAAAAGAATTATTTCGGACTGCAATTCGTAAGATTTTAAAAGGTTGTGAACTGTTGTTAGAACAAACCTTAAATTTATTTAATTCTACAATGAAAACTGTAAACTAAAGCCACCTTTCTAATTATAATAGTTAAGGTATCAAAAAAAGTATCTACATTTCAGTCTAAATTCAACAGCCAATAGCTCATTTGTACTGGGTATTTGCTTCAGAGAGGTGACAGGCTGTATCTCAGAAAATATTTAACAACAAAAAAAGTTTCCGAGATGCTATTTTTATCTACTTTACAAGAATTTCAGTATCTATTGCTTATAGTATGAACTATACATTTGTTACATGATTGTCGGAATATTTAAGCTGATTTGGACAATTTAACATTGTGGTGTACTCCTATAACATTAACCAAATATCTCTTATTATGTCACTGGTCAACAATATTGGTGTAGGATTGTGATTTCTGCCCCATATGCATGCTTCAATCAATAAGCTTTGTTTTGGAAGTTGTATAGTTTCTCACCTCTCTTAATCAAACACCAAGTACAGTTTTTGAAAAATATACCAGATGTTCAAATAAGATAAAGTAACCATTATAGAGTATTAGTCCATTAGACTATGGTTTCAACATCACTAATAATCTGTATGCCATGTTTGGTGAAAATAAATTTAATAAGATTTTCATCACAACTTTTACATTCTTTTAAACTAGAATTGCTATCGCTGTGCTTCAAACTGTTTCTGTCAGCTACATCATTAAAATGTGACAAACTTTTAGAAGTTTTTAAACCTTCACTTTCAAATGTTTCTTCTTTACATACCTCCTTATCAGGTTGGTTATCACAAATGATTTTATGTTCTCCTGTACTCTCTGTTATAATTTTGACTGCTTGACCAGGAAGTTTTAAGCCTGGTTTAGCAAAACTGTCAACTGTATCAATAGCAATACGTTTGTTAATTTGTTGTCCAACAAAAATGTTATTGTTACAAATATTCATGCAATTAATTGGACTCGGTGATTCCATTAAAGCATCAGTTGGTGAAGGTGTGAGAAATATTGAATTAGCTACATGCAGATACTTACTGTTCAACAGGCAGCAATTGAGAGAAAAAATCGTGTTAGAATAACAGAATGTCACAATTAAGTCAGTATGTAAAATTCTATGACCAATATTTTAAAAATTAAGATATATAAAGTAATACTTACGATGTTTTTTGTGAACCAAACAAACTATTTTTATAAATATAATCTAATACATCATCTGGCAGAATGTATCTTACAGATTCATTTCTCTTAAGTGCTCTTCTTACTCTTGTTGAGCTAATTTCATTAGTTATCCATTCAGTTACAATTGTGATGTTTGACTAAAAAAAAGATTATATAAAATTATTAGTTGAAAGCAATTTAGTCTACTTTAAAATATAAATATTTCTTACCATATATTTTGTTAGTAAATCTGAATTATAAATAAATTCTGTAGGATTAGAATTGTTTCTAGTTATAACTACAAGGCCATGCGTACCAACAATTTCTTCAATCTGAAAAATTACTAATAGATAAATGATTTAAAGCAAACATCCACTGATACATACATCTTCATCAGCCCATAAACCAGGTTGACCAAAAGATTCCAAGAGATCTGCACCACATAGTAATTTAACTTTAACTGGGCCAGTACTACCGTTTTTTATATTTTCAGGAATCCACCTCAACTCATTCTCATTTCTATTGCAATGACTATTAAAATTTTGGTTTATCATAGCGTTTAAATTATTCTAAAAAATTAAGACCTACTAATCTCTATTCAATACAAAACTGTATACATACTTGATGATATTGTAATACTTGTCTTGTTTTTGTCCAAGATTCTTGTCCACATTCCCAATCTGATAATCTAACCCAATCATGGTTCTGCAATGCCAATTTCAACATTTCTAATCTGTGTGTTGATGATACAAGTTCATTTTTTCCATATGCATCATGCACTGGGGAAATTACACCACCTAGTACACATAACTGTCCCATACGGTTGAGATGATCTCTAGCAATTTCTGAAAATGATCAATCTAGGTAAAATATTCAAGAAAGCAGCAATATTTACAATGATACCAAACATTCTTAAATGCATATTGGTCGGTGGATTGAAAGAGCCACATGATAATAATATAACGTTCGTTGGTACAGTCGGTCCCATTTTTCAAAATTGCTTTTATGTTAAAAATTA
This sequence comes from Galerucella calmariensis, assembly GCA_910591675.1. Classification (NCBI taxonomy): domain Eukaryota; kingdom Metazoa; phylum Arthropoda; class Insecta; order Coleoptera; family Chrysomelidae; genus Galerucella; species Galerucella calmariensis. The sequence goes on along the minus strand of CAJUYG010000696.1, from coordinate 53,281 downwards.
AATCAGATTATTTAAAATATAATCATATTTCACAATGTTGTGGTGACCATCTTGAGTTGTCTATGGCTTAGGTCTATGGTCTATGGTTTTGGTAGCTGACATTGACAACTGACAAGTAATTGAAATAAGATAGAGGTAGGGTAGCTCAATACAAAATCGTAAGTCTCATGCTAGCCATCTATCGTAATGTTGATGAACTTTTAATTGTAACTGTAAATTTTGTTTAGCGAAGACCAGAAAATCATAGTCTGGCAGTGGTCTGGCATAGTTCTATGATACAGACAGTGGATACAGTTTTGCTCAATGTTGTGTTTTGATTTTGATGTGAGAAATACATCAATTTATAAAACAAAGTTACCCTTACCTTACCGAAAAAACTGGAATAAGCAATAAAACCCGAAAAAGTACATTCATTTGACAAAACAATGAAGATAACTTTATGAAAAAAGTTTGGTTATGTTTGTGACAACTGTCCAAAAAATAAACTTTTAAGAATAAAATAGTGCAAATTGAACAAAATCTATGTAAAATTAAGAATGGAAAGAAGCAAAGGTGGACCGGGTACAAGGGGTCCCAAATCGAAAATAACTCAACAGTTGCCAGATTCTTTTATTGCTCTCGGTGCAAAACAATCTGCTCCTCGGGATGATTCGAAAAGAAGTGTACCTTTACCAAAATCTACCAGTTCACACATTTCCGGAAGCTCTGGAAAAGGTTTAGTGATTCGTTTAATTTTTTTTGTATAGTTGATATTTTTATTTTTTAGCTCCTGTAGATAAACTTAAAAGGGATGCACCTTCTACAAGCTTAGCTCAAGTTAATCCAGCGAAAAAAATTAAAGTTAGTATTCCTGGATCTCGCCCAGGTCTTAATGTTGCTACAGCTTCAGGTTTATTGCCAATTGATAGAATAGCTGGTAATCAATTGGGTGCAGAACCATGGGAGTCCCATGTAATTGAATGTGACCCAGGAGAGGTGTTTGAAACAATTATTAATCAAATTACTTGTGACAACACAGAAAAAGCTGTATGTAAAACATCTTTTATAATATTTTATTTTACTTGGTAATTCTCATTGTTTAATATTTTAGGTTGGTTATATCCTTGGACTGATCAAAAATCTTAAAAATCAGAGATCAAAACCTTGCAAAGTGGTGTATTCAGTACTGTTTCTAGTATGTTGTTGTAAACCATCAATTTTCACCAATGAGCTGGTTTCTACTGCAATGTTAAGTGTGTTAAGAAGAGATGTTAATGCTGGCTTAAAAGCTACAAATAGATGTAACCCACAAGTGCATCAAATATTTTTAAATTTATTGGCATTTGCATATTCAGATATAAGCAATTGGCCTGAAATATTTGTAAAGGTAACTGATTAAAAAAAAACTTTTTCTCAGAAGGTACATAGTTTTTGTAATTTTGTAGCTTTATGTGGAGGATGCAGTAGGAGATAGAGTCTTTGTTGATGCACCATTTTGTAAACCATTTGTAGATAATATAATTACTGCTTTTAATACAAAAATGCCTCCATCATCTTTATTAAAATCAGAAACATGGACATCTGCAACCAGGGATACATCTAGTCCATTGACAATTAACAGTATTGATGAAGATGAGGGTAAAGCTATTCACTAATTTAGATGTTGAGGTGTTTTAATATTTTTTTAAAAGTTTTTAGTGAACAGAGAGCTATGGTCGACTCCTGGTCTTTGAAAATATTTCCAAGATTTACTCAGTCCCAGGAAAAAGTCGAACAAATAGTCTTGGAAGCAATAAAAGAACAACTAGCAAGAAGACAACAACCTGAGGCAATTACCAAAAATTTCGTGAGATTTTTGAGTACTGCTTGTGGCTTGGTGGAAATAAGAATTATAGCTGTTTCTCGTATTGAAACCTGGTTACACAATCACAAATTAATGAAACCAGCCCAGGAACTGCTGGCTTATTTATGTTATAATTGTTCAGCTAATTCTCAAAGAGATTTGGAGGTTATTGCACAATTAAGTAAATTGAGATTGAAGAATAAACCAATTGTTAATTATTTCAATAATTGTTTGAGGGAAATGGTGTATTCTTTTCCTGAAAACTTATACCCATTGTTGAAATATACAATATATAATGAATTGAGCAATGCAAGGAATACAAATAATTTAATTGTAGTTGGTGCTTTGTTTCAAGTAGCTCCTGATCCAAGTGCTGATGCTTTTGCTGATATCTGTTTGGTAAGTAACAAGTTAGATTTCTGATAATAAATATTAATAATAATAATAATAAACGTCATTTATTGGTACAACCAAATGGCTATCGACCGAGGTCCTTCAGCCAGTGTTATTTACATTGTTTATTATAACATACCTAATAGTAATAAAAGTAATATTTGGTGTAATTAAAAAAAAAAATGAAAAAATTAATTAGAAAATAAAAAAAAATGAGAAAGTTAAAAGTTATTGCCAGAATTTTCACTATCCTTCAGTGACTATTTACCACTTCCCAAACTGTCTTATTAGGATATTTTCGTTTCAACTGTTGTGTGTGATCTCGTTCAATGCATAGTTTGTCCATTATTTCTTTATTATGTGTCCACTTAGAGAATGTTTGGGACAGAGTTGTCATTCTATCCTTCAGTGGCTGTACCTTTGTGGTTTTGTATATAAGTTTGTTTGATGGATTGTGGAGAGGGTTTGATGGATGTCTCATTTTTGTGATGTTTCTTAAAGTTGTTGTCTCTGCTGTCTGTAATGTTTTCCATACGAGTCTTCTTGTTGTTGGGTATACTATATGGCCATACTTGAGTATAGGTCTACAGATACTTTTGTATATGTGTGCTGCAGTTTTCTTACTTATGCCCATGTTTTGGTATGTTATGCTTTAAAAGTATTTTCCTCGGCTAATACATTTTTTCTTTGCTATCTCCACGTTTTTGTTAAAGTTAAGTTTATTGTTGATAGTCATACCAAGGTACTTTACAGTTGATGTGCATGGAATTATGTTATTGTTTATAAATAGATGGTGTTTTGGGTGTTGGTGTATAATTGAAGATTATTAATTGCGATTTCAAAGGGTTAGGCTTCATTCTCCACCTGTTAAACCAATTCTCCGTTCTGTTCATTAATGTTTGCAGTTCGTTCATTGTTTTTTTGATACTGTTATTATGACTAATTAAAGTGGTGTTATCTGCATACTGCAATATGTATTATTGTAAATTAATGTGCTCTGGTGCTAGCCCAAAGTTGTATATGTCATAACAGTAGAGATTGTAGAGCAGAGAGAGAGAGAAAGTGGGGAGCCTTGCGGGACTCCTTGTTGAGGTATAATTGTTTGTGAGAAACTGTTGTTAACTTTTATTTGTATTGTTCTGTCACTGAGGTAATTTTTTATTATTAGTAGCAGGTATTCCGGGCACTTCATTTGTTGTAGTTTGTACAACAATCCACAATGCCAGACACTGTCAAAGGCTTTGTTAATATCCAGGAAAATAGCAGCACTATGTTCTCCTTGCAGCTTAGAGTTTTGTATATTCGATGTCAGTATTGCTAGTGGGTGTATTGTGGAGCACTTTTCCCAAAAACCAAACTGATATGATGGTATGTATTTTCCAATTTCCCTCTAGTAATTTTTTTATTATATTTTCAAAATTTTTGGCTAGAACAGACAGGAGTGTTATTGGTCGATAGTTTTTAACATCCGAGTGGCATGTGTTGGGCTTTGAAATCATAATCAAGATCCCATGTTTCCATTCCTGTGGGAAGTTCATATATCTTATGATATATAAATTAATATAATATAATATAAATTTTATAGTTCAATTTATATATATTTTCCTGGTTGTTTTATCATATCCTGGAGCTGTGTTTCTGCCTCTGTGTATAGTTTCAAAGTATGTTTCTTCCTCAATAGTTTTATCTTCTCGTCTGATATTTTCTTTAAAATGAGTACCTATTGTACCATGCTGTAATATTCTGATAATGGATATTGTCATATTGGGGATCATCTTCTTCTGTGAATGCTTCTGAGAAATGTGCAAATAGATTTGCTTTCTCTTGGTCAGTGGAGAAAAGGATTCCATTTTTTTCCAGATCTGGTGTGATGTGGTCAGCTTTATATTTACTCATTCTTTTAATTTGTTGCCAGTAGTTTTTTCCCCTAAGTCTATTAATTTCATTACATGTGTTAATCCATTTGTGTTCTCTATACAGTTTTATTAATATTTGAATATTCTTGTTGTAGTTGTTTATGTGACGTTTATAATCTACATTGGGATTTTTTAGGTAATCTCTGTACATTTTTCTCTTGTTCTTATTTATTTGTATAATAAATGGTGGTAGTTTAAAATTGTGAAAGTGATCTTTTCGTAGGGGGAATTTTCTATAATAGCTGCTTCTAGCAGTGTGCTAAACTGTTTAATGTCATCCACAGTTGTTTGGGTATGTTCATGTGTGTTTTCCTGCTCCTCAATATGCTTGGTTAATTTTTTGTTAACTTCCTCTATGTTACATTTATTTAGATTAATTCTGTATTCATCACTGAGATCTATTTTCTTTCTTAAATTAATGGTAACTTCTATTGCTGAGTGTTCACAGCCCAGGTCTGGATGAGTAATAACTTGTTCTATGTTGTGTTCTAGATTTTCTGTAAATAGCATCAGGTCTGGAGCGGTATCGTTATTGTTTGGCATGTGGAATGTAGGGGGAGTTTGTGCTTTTTTAAAAGGGTTGTTATCCATAAAATACTTAAGCAGTTTTTCTTTTTATTTATTTATGTTGAAATCCCCAATGATTATGCAATATTTGTACTTGCTTGCTTTATTAAATATTGTCTTTTCTATTTTAGCGTTTGGGTGAACATAGATCAGTATGATGTATAGTTTGTCTTCTAGAAAAGGAATAGTAAAATGTGTTGCTTCACTTAACGGGTTGTTCAGTTTAGGAGGATTGTTCCTTCTCATGTTCAGCTTGGGATGGACCTGCACCAAACTCCCACCTCTTGTATTTGTGTTAACTATATTGCCACTTTTCTTAATCATGTCCCAGTTTCTATAGTTTGTGTTGCTGTCTATCTTGGTTTTGTTTCTACAAAGAGTACACAGTTTATTTGATGTCTTTGGATTATGTTGTTTATTAGTAGTTTTTTTGGTATGTAGCTGTTGACATTGGCATAGAGAATCCTAAGTTTAGACAAGAATTTGAACATTATTTACACTGTTGATGGGTTGTGTTGGTGAAATCGTTAGAGGTTCGTCGAGATAAAACATAAGTATATACACTCTGTTAGCAGAAAAGTGTGCGACTGTATCTATGTTGTATTATGTGATAAATCATTTTCTTATTTTGGTGATAAGTTTATCTCTTTTTATGTTTTTTTCTTTGTTAAGTTTGCGTATATAAGTGTTTATGATCACATCATGGACTGTTATATGTGAATGTATTTGTGAGTTCTTGGTTGTTTTTGTATCAATTTCCGCTGATTTTTTGTTTAGTGGTTTGATTTTATTGTTGGGTACATCTGGTTTTGTTGGCCTGTTCTAGCATTTTAGTGACCAAGCCGCATGATCTTCAGCACCACAGCTGGAACATTTTGAAGGTATTTTACATTTTGATTCTTGATGAGGTCTCCACATTTAGTGCATTTTATTGGTTCATTGCATTTGTCTGTAGTATGAGTAAATTTTTGGCAACGGGAGCAGGGTTGTGGAATTGGCCCAGGTGGAGTGCTTGGGTATACATACTGGATAGTGTCTATGTTTGTAGAAAAAACCTTTGTTCAAAAGTTTTTCAGTTTAGGTGATACATCCTGAGATGTGGTAGCTTTTTGTGTGGCTTTTGAAATTATTCTCTTGCAGTACCTGTGATTGATGTTGGCCTTCTTTAGCTCTTCGCTTATCTCTTCATCTGTTATTTCATGTTCTACCGACCCTATGCAGACACTGTATGAGATTGTTGAGTTGCTTACATGTGTTTTGTAGATGTTTGAGTTTCTGCAAAATTTAAGATTCGTTTATCTCCAATTAGTTTTTGGACAGTTTGGGTCGTTTTAGGTTTTTCTTCATCTGATTTTAATAGAAATCCGATTTTGGTTTTCAGTATCACATCATTTGATTTGGGGTTTTCTATTTCCCAGATATACGTCAATTTTGTTCTTGTAAGAGTCTTATTGGCTTTTATGTAGTATAAGTGTTTGTAGTTTCTGTTTGTGATTTCTCTCATTTTGGCTGAGTTATTTTGGTGGAATATTTGGGTAGATGGTCCTTGTTTGTTTTGAGTTGTATTAATTGTAGCTTTAATCAATATTATTATTTTTAGGAACTCCTTTTAAATAAAGACGATTATCTACGATCTCTGCGAGCTCTTTTAAAAGAAATAAATCGAGTATTAAGACATGAACTAAATCTTCTTACAGTCGTACATGCTTTGTTTCGAGAACGAAAAGATTTTGCTACCACCATCCGAGATCATGAATTTAGGGAAAGAATTTTTCTTTCTCTTTCAGACCTCGGTTGTATGTGCATGCTGTTATGCGTCAGTCCACAAGTCAGAGACGCAGCAACTCAAAGTAAAAGGGATGTTATGGTGTTGAAGTCATTCCAGATGCAAGTCGCAAATATTCAAAGAGAATGTATTACTTGGTTACATGATTCTGCTTTAAGAGTTTACAGACCTAATATAACTGATTTTGTGCACATTTTACATAAAATGTTATTTTTAGAACAGGCTGATCATTATTGTAAAATTGATAATTGGCCTGGTGAAAATGAAAGAAACTTATTTTTGAGATTAACAAGTGAAGTTCCATTACTACAAGCAACTTTATTAAGAATTTTATTAATAGGTATATCCAAAGAACATCCTATTAGTGCCCAAGACGTTATTGAAATCACAGATCAACTTGTTAAACGGGCTGCAAATTTACCTTTGGACTGCTCTCCTCCTTTAATTGTAGATAAAATAGAAATAATTGATTTCTTTTTTAATTTATGCAGTTATAATTATCCAGAGAATATTACTTTACCCGTGGGATACGTTCCTCCTAAATTAGCTATAACTGCTTTATATTGGAGAATCTGGATGATACTTTTAATTTTAGCAGCTCATAATCCTTTAACTTTCGGTAGTTTAGCTTGGGATAAGTATCCTACATTGAAAATGTTCATGGAAATGTGTATTACCAAGTAAGTTTATTTTGAACACTAAGTACAAATTATTTGTAAACTAACTAAAAAATTGTTTTGATACAGCTACTTTTCGTTTCCTCCTCCTACAATGACTTCTATAGATGAAGATTGTCAGTCTAAGGAACAACAAACGGTTGTATTAGAAAAACAATTAATTCTCGAGTTTGAATCGCATTTAGCTGCTGCCAGTACCAAAATGGAAATCAACGAACAGACTAGTTTGTTGTTACCGCAGTGTATGGAACTCAGGCCGATCGGAGATGCGAGACGTCCTCCGCAGAATGTTTTGGATCAGTTGCAGATCCTTAATAATTCTCATAAATTGGGACATTTGTTGTGTAGATCTCGGCATCCGGATTTTCTTTTGGACATTATGTCAAGACAAGGAGGTTAGTATAAAAATGATTCACTTTTAAATGGTTTTATTTAACTTTTTTTTCTCGCTCGCCGTTACTTCCGCCTCGGAATCATCTAGCATACTTCAAGGCGGGCGGCGGTCCCTCACACACTCTCCATCATCTACTCGCTTCTATCACTCCTACCTCTCACATGCCTTATCATACTCTCCACTAGATTCATCTGTAACTCCTTCCATCCATCCTCTACATTTTTTCTTCCCGCGGTTTGCTTTCTCCTTCCTCCTATTTGCCCAGACTCGTCCTCTCTGAGGGGACCAGAGGGTACCTCCCATGTTTTCCCTCTCCGTCTTCATCCACTCCCTTCCTTCCCCTACTACATTCTGTCTCCCCTGGCTTGTGCCCTCTTTCCCCACATACCCTACAAAGGAAGGCCTGCCGACAGTCTCTGGCCAACCGCTCCACGTTGTTATATAGCCAGCATTCCCTTATATTTACCACTCTTCACTCCACATCCAAAGCATCTGCCCTCCCATCACCCCTCTACAATATTTAACCTATTCCAGTCCAGCTTAATCTCCCGTTTTCCTAGTAAGGCTTCCGCTTCCTCCCATTCCACCCTCACCACCGCCCATCCCCAATCAATTCCTCTATTTTCTTTCTCACCACTTTATCTTCAATTGGGTCTATCCCCACCATCTTTATAGTTTTTGTTCCCCTTCCCGCTTCCACCGCCCTAGCTCCTGTTACCCTATCCACATCCCTCAGAATTCCACTGACCTCAACCCCTTTCGTTGTCTCTATAACCACCTCCCTGTTCCTTGATACTCTAAATCTATCAACCCACTTTTCCTCCATCTCCCTCAAATCCTTCTTAATCCTTTCTATCCCCTTCTGATTGACTTCTCCAATATCCTTCAGGATCACTGCCTCATTCCTAATCTCCTTTTCCCCAACTGTATAAATTGCCACCTTCGTCCCATCTGCTCTCACCCACGCGATCATCTTCCTCAGCTCCTCCATCTCCACATGCTCAAGACTGTGTAGCCCAACGCTTACCTTGCTCCCCACTTCTTCAAACAGTGACTCATCATATCAAACACTTGCCTCTCATCCCTACAATCACCCTCCTTCCGACAGATCAATTCCTCCTTAACCCACTTCATTTCTTCTCTCCTTGCATCGGGCACCTAACCCTAAACATCTTCTGTATCCCCTTCTCCATTCCACTGTCTTCCTTAGTCACCCATACCACCATCTTTTCATCCCCTAACATTGGATTTCCCACCTTCACCTCTATTCCCTCCCTCTTTTCATCCTCCCAGTCGTTATCTCTAATCTCCTTCCATCAATTTCGTCTCTTTGCCCCTCTCCCCATCGTGTTTGCATTCTCTCCTTCCTACCTTCCTCTCTCCTCAACCTCTCTAATTCCCTGACCCGCCCCTCTGCCACTGACTTCTGCTCTTCCAGCCTTTTCACACTCTTCTCCAGTCGCCTTACCATCTCCTCCAATCTTTTTACACTCTCCCGCTCTTCCTCTTTTCCACTCTTCACTTTCTCCCTTCCTTTCTCATGTTTCCTCTTCTGCTCCTTATTCTCCAGAGGCGATACCTACTTCATTTTCACCCCAGTATCGCTCCACTCACTTGTCTCTCCTCTCCTTATCAGGTGTTTGTTTCACCAGACTCGATTTTCCAAAAATTCCCTTTCCTTCTCTCTGTTCCTCCACTGCTTCCTGTTCCATTTTCCTTGCATACTCCATACTACATCCCACGAGTAGCTAGGGAATTGAATGTCCACCACCACAGAGTCCTGCTTGTTGTAGTAAGGCTGGGTACTCCGGGAGGTCACCAGGTATCCCGTAGGCATTTAGGCAAAACGTACCATATATTAACCATTGCTCTAAAATCTGCCGTGCTGATTGGTCCGCCTCTAAAATCTGCCGTGCTGATTGGTCCGCGACTAAACGCGGTACGTTTTGTCTAGATAGGGTCGAAAGCAGGTACGGATTGCCCTCACAGCACCTAACCCAATATTGAAATAAATATGTAAATATCAGAAATAAAAAACTTAAAAAAAAAACAAAAAAACCAAGGACCAACCCGGTTGATCAAAGTGTAACTATGTATAGAAATATCAGTAAATATGAAATAAAATACTTAAAAATAAAACAAAAAACCAAGGACCAACCCGGTTGATCAAAGTGTAACTATGTATAGAAATATAAGTAAATAAGAAATAAGAAACTTGAAAAAAACAAAAAAACCAAGCACCAACCCGGTTTCGAACCTACGACCTCTGAGTTACAAGCCCAATACCCTACCAACTGCGCTAATCAGCTCACACAATAACAGGCATGAAATGCGTGAATATATTCTAATACGAGGGCAATCCGTACCTGCTTTCGACCCTATCTAGACAAAACGTATCGCGTTTAGTCGCGGACCAATCAGAACGGCAGATTTTAGAGCAATGGTTAATATGTGGTACGTTTTGCCTAAATGCATCCCGGAGGCACCGTTCCTGACTGACTTTCGCGCAGCCATACATCCATTGTCATTGTCACGGTAGCTAACAACATAGATTACGGATTGTTTTATCGAGGTTTACTCCTCTAGGTTTTTTGTCACGGTGGCCTCCGCTGCCTACAATCACACAACATAGCTGCCTCCCCTATGCTGCTGGTTTTTTTTATCGAGGTTTACTCCTTTATTCCCTTTGATCCGCGAGCAACTATTCGGGTTCCCATACTGGAAGCCTTATTTATTGCTTAGCCCGAGAGTTGGTCGGCCATCAGGCCCTTACAGCTCGAAGCGCACGAATCCCTTGACCACCCACTCCCTCTGGAGACACCTTAACAGCCATTGGGACGCGCCGTGTCGGGTAGGACAACCCCTCTATGGAGACTTGTATGAGAGATTAGGGGTGAATCAATTCCAGCCTCATCCAACCCTCCGAAGCACGGTTTTTATTTAGCTTGCCTTGCTTTGGTCAGATCTAATCATTGAAATAGTTTCTTTCTGTTTTATATTCTAGGTACTGCACATATGCCATGGTTAGCTGAGTTAGTCCACAGTTCGGAAAGTGTTTTGGCTCTTTTACCCGTACAATGTTTGTGCGAATACTTACTTTCTACAGTACCAGCTGAAAAGTTAACAAAACACGGTCAATTATTGGCACATTTAAGAAGCGTCGTCAATGAAAATGAAGCCCAAACGGCTTGCGAAGTTTTGGAGTACCTATTTAGGAGGTAATTTACAAATCCATTGTGTTCTACTAATTTACAAACTTTGTATATTTTTAGATTAACATCAGATCATGGCGCAAGCCGTACTCAAGCCACTAAAGGTTTGTGTTTAATTCTATCCCCAACTGATGATCTGGAAATTACCAACGAAAATCATACCTTGTGGTTAACTCAGTACGTAACTCAATTCGCACATTTTTCGTTAATTAAACCGATACTGATACAATTCCTGCGTCAAGCTCTTCAAATCGAAACAAATCCATCTAGAGTATCGAGTTATATAAACTTTTTATCTCTACAAGATTGTAGCGATTCATTTGTGGATCTCAATGAATTAGTCACAGATTTATCATCGGTTATAATTGAAAGACATAGCGTGGCTTCGTATGTCTTACCCGGTGAAAATAACACGACGCTAAAAAATTTACTACAAATATTCTATTTGTATACGCAAAAAGCTAAAGAAAACGCCGAAGAATCTTATAATATTCATCAAACTTACGCTAACGAGTACGTTATAGTTTCTTGGGCTACCGGCGAACAGTGCCCTCTACAACCGCTTATCATTCACGCTACTATCGTTCTTCTTACCTATGGACCGTTGGATGCTTATGAACCGTTTAAGATGCTGTTGAATAGTTGGTTTCCAGAAAATATGGAACATCCCAGAGCCTATTCACCTGATACTTCTGAAACTACTTCGTATTTGCCGGATTGGATGAAACTAAGGATGATAAGGTAAATTAATTTTCAATATTTGTTCTTTAACACTTTCACTGCCAGCACCGCCCTAGGGGCGTTCTTGTATTTAGAGATATTTATCCGGTCAGTGTGGTTTGGTAAGCCGTGTGAGAAGTTTGTTTTGTTAAGGATCAGTGCAGAACCTGTCGGGATTGGTCCTAAAAGATCGTATTCGGTGACTAGCTTAGAAGATTTTTATTACAATATGTAAAGTTTTTATGTATATTTGTTTTTTATAATATTGATTCTTACTAAACCATGTTTATTTCTTACTTTTTTAATGTTTTTACAACAAAAATAATTCCATAACCTAATAAATGAACAAAAATATGAAGTTGACCGCCCGAGAGGCGTTGATTGGCACACAGTGATTGTTAATAGGTGGCGCATGGTCAATTGTCACTATGTGCCCCTGGCAGTGAATATGTTAATTAATCCTTCAAAATATTTGATTTTTTGGTAGTTTTCACTACTTTTATGTTGATGTTAAAACAAATAGGTAGATTGATATGTTGAAGTATAAAATCCTGAACTGTGAAACGTCCCCAAAAGAGTGTACTGTTAATTTTTTTAATTTGTAGATCGAATGTTTCACACTTGGTGGATGCTGCAATAGAGAAATTAGAGCCTCCTAAATTGGTACTCTTCATTCAATCGTTTGGCATTCCTACAAATTCTATCAGTAAATTATTGCATACCTTGGACAAAGCTACAATTTTAGATCCAAAACTAGTGGTCGACTCCGTATTGGATAAAGCTTACATGATACAATTGGTCGAGGTACAAAATAAAAGAGGAGCCACTGGTAAGTCGATATTGATATTCCAATTTTGCATTTAACATTTAAGTTCAAATAAGCTAGGTTGTCAACTCAAAAAATTTCATATTTTTCTACAACTGAGAAACGGAAATTTAAAGCAAATAATACCACAACAACAAAAATAAATAACCTTGAAAGTGACAGCTAACTTGGGCTTATATTTGTACTCGAATCACTCCAAGAAAAAGTATTTTTGCATAAAGTTGTGTTTCATCAAATATTATATGGGTATTTTTCCATCTGTAGCAATTTCTGCACTTTTCTTTACCAATATACACGTGAAATGGTTCATTTAAAAAAAATTTCTATCTGCAACCTAACTTGAATCCAATTTGGGTCTGTAAAGTCCATAAGAAAGAGGCCTACATGTGATCGTATGACACATGACACAAAGTATGACATAAGACAACTAAGATTCGTTTTCAAGAGCCGAGGCCAAGGAGGCCGAGGCTCAGTTTACGGACATTGAGTACTTAAAAATGAAAAATTCGTTCCTAAACTTCCTATACCCACTGGTAGAAAATTACATAATTTTTGGGTTGGTACTTTTCTACTAATCAAATGTTTATATTTGATGATTTTTTTATCAATTCTTTGTTTTTTTTTTAGGTGGAGAAACATTTGTGAAGGCCATAGAACTACAAATGCCAGTAATAGAAGATGTCGAGATAAAAGTTGACATTGAAAACAAAAAACCTTTGATTGTGGGATTAAAACATCAAAAAACTGTCACAAACGACCCAGAGATTGTTCAAAATTTGAATAATTTGTTCAATCCTCATTACCAATTTGATAAAAACAGAATAATATTATCATTAATAAAGGTAAAAGATTTTTAATATAACCTAAAAATTATGTTGATGTTTTTATTTTATTTTAAAGTATGTGGGTTTGTTTTCAATCTCATTTAAAAAAAATTCGGTTTTTGTTTTTCAGAATATAACTCTGAAGAAAAGTACGGCCAGTTTAATCTTCAATTTCATAAAATCTATACCGATAAATTACACTCTACCGGTGATTTTACAGTATAATTCAGTTTCAACATTAATCCGTTTGATTTTTACCACAGGCCAGAACGATCCTGAAAAATTAAGTTTTGCTTCGCAATTTTTAAAATTGATACCAAATAAAAATACCTGTATAGCCGTCGTTTTACATCAGTACGTTAAGAACAATGGCGGAGACAACAAGGACATAAAAATGGAAGTAGATGAAAGTAAACCGTCTACAAGTGAAGTTGGTACTACTCATCCCGAGGAAATAGGAGAAAAATTGGGAAAAATGTTATTGGAAGGAGGGGATAAAGCTGAAAAAACTGGTTTGATTGTCGATTGGTTGTCAGCTATTGAAATGGAAATAGCTAATTCAGATAAACATAAATTACAAGTAATTATTTATATTTTTGCAGACTCAATAAATTATTTATTTCTTAATTTTTTAGATGGAGTTACTGTTTTCTAAACAAAAATTACAATTTCGTCCATTATTGATGTCGTTAGTATTACAAAGAGCCAGCTGGAAAATTCTGCACAATATTATGATATATTCACTCAGAGAAGACTTGATCACGCAGATTTGTCCTACATCGGCCTTGGACTTTTTGACAGCTTTAACTAAGAGCCCGAAACTTTGGCAAGGTAGAGATAAAGCCATACCAAAGCACTACCATTTTGAAGATGTGTTACAACTTAATTCAGCACAAGTAAGCGTTATCGCTAAGTCTTACTGTATAGTTTTTATAAACAACTCATTTTATATTCTGCCTGTCTGATTTTGGTTTGTCAGCTGTCACTTGTCAGGGCTTGTCATGC
>CAJUYG010000696.1:11139-39129 GCA_910591675.1 Galerucella calmariensis | reverse complement strand
CCTGTCCGATTTTGGTTTGTCAGCTGTCACTTGTCAGGGCTTGTCATTCTAAAGTATTGATATATTTTGTGGTTGCAAGGTTGATTTATTTATTGAACAAGACAAATAAGTATTAGTTTTTGTATACTATTCTTGTATTTTAGGCCGTAGTAATGGTAAAATACATTATAGAAGAATCTTCGATTACGACCGAGGACTGGAAAAGAAAAATGGAAACTCGTTTACAGTTGGTACTTCGTAGTTTAGGAAACCATGCAGTATCCATAACGAAAACATTGCTAAATCTATCGGATGATGTATACACTCGTGAATTAATTCTAATGATTTACATGTCGGTGCCATATTCCGTGCAAGACGGAATCAAAGTAAACGTAGATACTTGTATGGATATATTTAATAAAAATTGCCCGAGTACGATCGATGAAATATCCCACTGTCTATTCAGCGCTCTAGCATCAACTCCAAGAAGTAAAGATTGGTTGAAAAAAGGTCAAGACTTGGAACTGTGCGCTAGAAAGTTAACTGCTACACACCCTTTATTGGTGTTGAGGCAATTACCCATGTTGGCTGGTTGTTTGAAGGGTCGAGCTCAATATGACTTGTCAGTACTGAAAAGTAGAGGCCACTTTTTGCTTTTCATACAGGTTTTAGGTTTAATGGAACTGTTGCAACCGTATATCTTCAATCAATCGTCGACATTGTGCGAACTATTAGACTCGTATTTTTTGCTGTTGCAATTTCATGGAAACGGCAAGGATTTGAGTATTTTGGTAACGAGACTGGTTACTTTTATACAAAATTGGATGGTGAAAGACGTTAAGGGAGCTTCTAAATATTTGCAAGCACATGGATCTTTATTACAGTGAGTATTTTTTGCATTTTAACTCTAATTATTTCTCAATTGCTTACAATAAATTTATATTCTTTATTTAATAAAAATCTCGGTAATTGTATACAACAGGTCCTTATCGTATTTGTCGCAATTTTTTCCAGAAAACTACTTAAAATAACTATCACTTTTAATCACTCCCAATGAGCGCACTAACGGGATGATGGAGCGAATAGGGGTGCTGGGTGGGTAAAAAAGAGAAAAAATTGAATTACAAAAGCATGAGTTTGTGAATGGTAATGAGTGAAAATCAATAAATTGCAATGTTGCCAAGCCTTTTTTCATCTGCGATATAGGGAAATTAAGAAAAATTGAAATATTAAGAATAACAATGTTGCCAAACTTTTTTTTATCCAAAAAATGATGAAAAATATTTTTTATATCATGTGTATTTTTGTGAGGAGGGCTGCATCCTCCCTTTTTTTGGTAGCAGTTTTTCATATAGGTACTTGATAATCATACCAAATCAAACCTACCCCAAACATAACCTACTACTACTACTACTAAATGTACAGGCGAGCCTTGTCCTGGACAACTCAAGCCAAGGTTCCGACACTGAGGCCACTGGCGGGCCCATTGTGCCAATCCTGCTACCTAGTCATCCATGAAGCGGAGCCCTTCAATAAAGGCCACAACCTTTTTCAGTGGATGCCTGCTTGTGTCTCCAGGAGCCATGACAGTGACTCCGAAGATTCGCCTGAGGAATACAGCCCAGTGTGGACACTCTAAGAGAACATGAACTGACGTTTCATCAGTCATGCCGCAACCCCTACATAGGGAACTTTCCTCTACTCCTATATTGTAGAGGTGCTTCCTCATACAGCAGTGCCCTGTTAGGAGTCCTGCTATCTTCCTTAGCCTACTCCTTGGTAGTTCAGTGGCTGCCCTGGCGTGTCCATCAGTCCATCCCTTCAGTAGAAGTTTGGATTGTCTAGGACCCTGCAGAGCATTCCAATGAGCGAGGTGCTGATTCCTCAGCCACTTCTTCGTCTCCTTGCGTATTCTTTGTTTTGTAAGGCCCAGGGTCGGGTCCGGGCCGCAGAAAGGAGCAGCCGCCCCTTCCGCAGCCAGTGCATCCGCCATCTCGTTGCCTTCAAAACCAGAGTGGACTGGAATCCATTCTAGCCGCACCACGTTCCGCCTTGCAAGATTAGCAAGTAGTTCTCGACATTCGTTAGCAAGTCCTGAGTTGCTGGTATACCCACTCAGGGCTTTAATTGCTGCCTGACTGTCGGAGTATATGGTTATGCGTCGATCCACATAACCTCTGTCTAGGTTTATCTGCGCACATTCCAAGTTAGCATATATCTCGGCCTGATATGCAGATACACCCTCACCCAATGGTACACAAACCTGTGTTCTTGGGTTCCTGAAGTAAATTCCAGCCCCTGCTCTATCACCGGAGCATGAGCCATCTGTGTACCAGACGGTCCCATTAAGCTGTGTATTCCTCTCTTTTTCCCAGGACTCTCTATCCCGTACCATGGCCCTGTATGGGGTAGCGAAGTAGTACTTACGCAGGCATTCATCAGCCGCTCGAGCCAGAACTGAAATATCTTCCAGGAGCCGGAGCTTCTTGACGTGCCTGCACTCTTCCCCTCTTCGCACGTATCCCAGCCGTTTCAAGCGCAAGAAAGCCCTCCCCGCCTCAGCCTCGATTACATGGTGAAGAGGCCGAAGACCAAGGATCACCTCCATCGCAACAGCTAGTGTAGTTCTCATGCAGCCAGTTGCCCCCAAACTGACCACCCTTTGAAGGCGTGCCAGTTGCGATCTAGCCGTGACCAAGGTTACCCTCGGCCACCAGACCAGAGCCGCATATGTGAGCATAGGCAGCATAATCACTCTATAGAGCCATATGATCGTTTTGGGGGTCAATCCCTACCTCGGACCAATGGCTCTCCTACAGGCCCAATACGTGTTTGTCACCTTGCTTAGGCGACTATCAAGATGAGCCTTCCATGTCAGTGATTTATCAAGGATCACTCCTAGATACTTCACCTGTTCAACCACCGGCAGTGGTACTCCATCAAGATTTAGACCCTCAGGTCTTATACCTCTCTTTTTGGTGAAAGCAACTATCTCTGCCTTGGCAGGATTAACTGCAAGTCCGTGTTCGTAACCTAACCTATTCAGAGCCCTTTGCATGAGGTCCCTGAGAACGGTAATGTGCCTTCCAACAACAAGGACAACGATATCATCGGCATACCCAATCGTTAGAAAGCCCTCACCGTTTAAAAGGGTTATTAGCTCGTCAATGACTAGATTCCACAATGTGGGCGAAAGAACACCCCCTTGCGGACATCCCCTAGCGACTATTACTTTTGCCACATGGTCTTTCCATGTGGCCTCTACTGTACGGTTGCACAATATGGCCCCAAGCCAGTGAGTGATCATTGGCTCTATTCCATGATTTGCCGCAGCCCTACACATGGATCCTACAGGGGTGCTGTCAAACGCCCCTTGTATATCCAAGAAAGCTCCCAGGGCGATCATGCCATTTTCCAGCGCCTTCTCCACCTGAGTTACCAGTTGGTGTAAGGCACTTTCAGTTGACTTGCCACACCTAAAAGCATGTTGATTGTTGTGCAAAGGATACCTAAGCCCAACCTTTTCCTTTATGTATCGATCAGCCACCCTCTCCAGTGTTTTCAGCACAAAGGATGTTAGGCTAATGGGTCTAAAGGATTTAGCCACCGTATATGTGGTACGACCCGGCTTGGGTATGAAGACGACTTTCACTTGCCTCCACTGTTCAGGGACATACCTGCGTGCCAAACAGGCCCGAAAGAAATGCACCAGAATTGTGCCAACGGCCTCCCAGCCTTGTTGAAGCAAAGCCGGTAAGATTTGGTCTTTCCCCGGAGACTTGTATGGTCTGAATGACCGTATCGCCCAAGTACTCCGCTCGTATGTGACTATTTCTTTTGCTAGAAGATAGTCCTCTTTACATGGTCGCTGTATACCTACATATCCCACGTCAGGACACTCCCGCTCGATTCCCTCACAACCGGGGAAGTGTGTCTCCAGTAGATGCTGCAAGGTATCCACCGGGGTTTCGGCGAAAACACCCGGTGCGGCTTCCATGCAGCCTAGAGCGCTGTCCGGTGATTTCGTTAAGATCCGGCGCAGCCTTGACATTTGAGGTACCGAGACGATATCCTCACAGAAGGCCCGCCAGGCATCTCTTCGAGCCAACCTGACCGCACTCTTGTACTCATTTCGTTTCTGGCGGTATTGCTCCCAATCCAGATCCGACTTTGTTTTCCTAGCCCTATTAAATAGGCGCCGGGTATGTTGCCGTAGCGAATCCAAAGACTTGTTCCACCATTTTTGGCCCTTACCCTCCTTCCTCGTTTTTTCGGCGCAGTTTTCTTCATATGACGAGACAATAATCGAGCCCAGCTCCGCTATGGCCCAATCGATCTCATCATTATTGCTAAAGTTCTTAGGGAAACCGCCAAGCCTCCTTGCGAGATCCAGTTTATACCGTTCCCAGTTGGTAGTCTTGGGGTCCCTATACTTGATTGATTGTTTTTCAACAGCAACCCTGTAACTGAAACAAATGTAATTGTGATCCGACAATGACGGATCATCATTAACATGCCAGTCCCTTATCATACTTACAACGCTACTTGACGTAAGCGTCACATCCAGGACTTCAGCCCGAATCCTATTTCGGAATGTTGGTTTCGTCCCTCGGTTGAGTAGTTGCAAGTCAGTGGTACCTAGATAGTCAAGCAAAGCCTCTCCCCTGCTATTGACGCCTGTGCTGCCCCACATAGTGTGGTGCGCATTGGCATCGCAGCCAATAAGAAGAGGCAGTTTCCTGACCATGCAGTATTCCACCGCCTTGCGGAACTCCTCAGTAGGTGGTAACTCTGATGAATCATAGGGCAGGTAAGCAGAGCATACCACTAAACTATACCTCGTACTATTCCTGCCCAGGAAGTCCACTCTCACCGCTACTAGATCCCTGAAACAAAGTTCCTTTATCAGTATTGCACTTACACTTGCGTGCGTAGAAATGCACGCTCTAGGGTTAGGTTCACCCACTGCATAGAATAAGCTACGCCCGCGTGTGCCTAAGCCTCGCACATGCCCTTTATACACCCATGGTTCTTGTATGAGGCATATGCCTGTCTGCAGCTTTGCCATCCTCTGCGCGAATACTCCTGCAGCGGCACGGCAATGCTGCAAGTTAACCTGGGTAAATTTTAAGGCCCCTTCAACAGACATTGAATATCTTTAGAGGTACCTCCTTATCCATCAATAATTTACTCCGGAGTCTCCGTAGTTCCCGGGAAGATAATTCTAACCTTCCCGAGCCCATACCGGATTTCCCCCTTCGTATGGTTGAGTGCCACCACCGATCGAGGATCGAGCCCCAATACAATGTTCTGCCTCAAAGAGGCAGCATCCCATCGGGAGGCCCGAATCACCCACCCTTCAGTCCTCAGGGTCGAATTACCAATCCGGATCCTCCTGAGGACCTCTTGGGGAGGAGACTCGATCGGCGCTGGCACCCAAACCATTGCCTTCTTAAGCTGTTCGAGGGCCGACTGCTCAATGATTTTGAGCGCCAGTCCCTCGTTTTTAATTTTACCTATAGCCTCTTTGAGCTAAGCCAGAGAGCCCCCATCTGCACAGGTCACCATAACGGCTCCCCGGGCAAACGAGTGTCCCTCAAAGCTCGGCACAAATGAGGCGCCAGTCCTGTACATATCCTCATGCAGTTGCGTGAGGATATGCGCGTACTGCTCCTTGGTGAGCAGATTGTCTGGATAGCCATCGCGGATGATGGCCACCTTGAGGTCGCTGCTTGCAGCTTCCCCGTACGACTTGTGCTCACCAAGGACCGTGCACACCTTCTTTGGAGCTTGCCTGGCCTCTGGTGGCGTGTTGTGCACCCGAGGCCTCTTAGCTCCCCCTTTGGTGACGTCAAGCTTGACCCCACTGGGACCAGCATTATCATGCATGTCCCGGCTGGGCGGTGCTGGTGTCACCTCTTTACAAGGGCCAGTTGGGCCTTGCGATGCCTCTTCAGTCTTTCAGGTGATGGGGCAATTGTTCCCGGCATTGCCTGGGCCCTCACCGCTCCCATCATCTGAACGTCTTCTTCGTGGGGCCCGGTTTCAGGGCACCTCTCAGGAGCCTCTTTCGTAAGGGCCCTATACAGGTCGCCCATCTCTAGAGTCTCCTCCGAGGTCCCTTTCTCCTGAGCCCTCCCCTCTTCTCTATCACTTAATGGATCCATTTAGATCCCACGAGTAGCAAGGGAAATCTTGGTCCACCTCCGCAGAGCCCCGCATGCGGAGGTAAGGCTACCTACAATGGGGTTTCGCCCATTTCCCCAAGGTGATGACCAGTAGGTGCCGATCTTCTGTTCGACCACGCATACTGTAGGCCCGGTCATCCCACCGAAGGATTCATTTTTGATGAGGTTGTCTCCTGGTTGTCCTAGTTGTCCTAGTTGTCTCCTCTGGTCCGCGAGACATGACCACAGACGACCAGGGAACGTTGGTATAACAGGTGATTCCGAGGTAACCTCGAAGTTTCACCTGGCATCGTAAACCCTATGTGCAGTCCCTTAGCCACGATACTACAACTGGGATAGGTGAAGTTGGTCCGCGGCAGGGTTGAGGGCTGCCAGTTGAGGTTTTATGCTCAACGAGCCCCCATAAATCCCCACAACCTCTTCCTCACATAGATCATTGTCAGAGGCCCTCGTATCCGCCACCTGGAGACGCGCCGGGTTGGTTCTTCACCCCCTCCACACCAATAAACACCCCGAGAACAGTGACGGACATCGTGTATGTCTACTAATGCGGACCCGGAAAAAACATAACCTAACCAAAAAACTTTTTTCATCCAAAAAAAGATGAAAAATATTTTTAATATCAAAAAGACAAAAAATGTAAAGCAAAAAACCTAATCAAATCTATCCCAACCATAACCTAACCAAAAAACGTATAAAACTTTTCAAGAATCAATTAATAATAATCGTAAGGACCATCTAAAGAAATTGTGGAAAATTGAAATATTAAAAAAACGGTAATTGTGCAATAAAAGGGACTTAATTAGTTTCAAAAAGTCCAATATAATATATTTCCAAGTAAATAAACCTAACCAAACCAAACCTACCCCAACCTTAACCAAATAAAAAATAATGTAAAACATTTTCAAGAACCAGTTAACCAAACCAAACCTACCCTAACCACAAACTAACCAACAGAAAA
Source organism: Galerucella calmariensis (assembly GCA_910591675.1). NCBI lineage: Eukaryota > Metazoa > Arthropoda > Insecta > Coleoptera > Chrysomelidae > Galerucella > Galerucella calmariensis. The sequence continues at coordinate 32,001 of CAJUYG010000696.1, read as the reverse complement.
TATATTAACAAATTATTAAAAAAAGGTGTGCCTACTTACTTAAATTTTCATTGGATGATATAACTCTGCAACCAGATCCCAAAACACATGAAATCGGTCCCGTTCGTCAGGATATTTCATCATGAACATGCACTCACTTAAATAGGACACATAGTGTTCCTTTTTCCGGCCAAATCGCGGGACCAATTTCCTTACTTCTACCCAACACCTTTCAATATTTTGGGCATAGGCATTTGTTTATATTATAGAATTAATGAAAACGGCAAAATATATTTGAAGAAATGATTAAATTATGTACGTAAATGCAATACAAGGTCATAAAACGAGTTACCTGTAAATCCCAACGTTATAGTCTGTTTCTTATTGTCTGACAGCACGCGAAAAGGTCACAGATGCTAGTCAGGTAGTAAACCATAAGCGTCACCGTTCATCTAAGGAATTTATTTACTATTTAATTTTATACCCGATCTGATATGTAAAGGTAATATGAATCTAAATTCGGTTAGTTAAAACAACTTGATAATTTCCAAGAAACATTACAATAGGGTCCTACTAGGGATTGTCCTATTACTACTTAGAAACTTGGTCTCGCCCAAATTTGTATAATTTGTTTTGCTCAGAGTCGCTTACGTTCCATAAGTGTTAACTGTGTTGTGAAAAATGTCTTCAAGTTTCACCCCAGTAAAGTGTAAGAGCGTGCTTAGCTTACAAACAAAGACTGTAGTGTTAAATGTCCATGATGCTGTTGTACATCAAATGCCGGCTGCTACTGTTATAAATATAGTTTCGACATGTTCCAATATGACAGGAGTTAGTGAATCTACTATTTACAGGCTTCTAAGGGAGAGGAAAAATGGAAATATATCTCCACCTAAAAAGTCAACTGGAAGAAAACTACTTGACCTTGATGAACATATGCAAAATACAATAAGACGAAAGGTACACTAATTATATTTTAAAAAAGAGATCCCAACCCTCGACATAATTCTAAAAATGGTAAAGGAGGACGAGAATTTGCCTGACATAGGGCGAAAAACTTTGTGAAAAATATTACACAAATTAAATTTTACTTGGGAGAAGCAAAGTCGCAAATCAGTGCTAATCGACAACGAGCAAATAATATTTTGGAGACGACAGTATTTACAAGATATCCGAAAATACAGACAGGAGGGAAGACAAATCTATTATCTAGATGAGACATGGCTCAATGAAGGACATTCAGTGAAAAAAATATGGCAGGACAAAAGTATTAAAACCAGTCGTCAAGCTTTCATAGAGGTTTATCTACTGGACTGAAAACTCCTATCGGTAAAGGTCGCCGACTAATAATAACGCATATTGGATGCAATCAAGGGTTCGTTGAAGGTGGTTTACTGGAGTTTCAGTCAACATCAACCAAAGACTATCATGAAGAAATGACTGCAGATGTTTTTGAAGAGTATTTTACACAAATGGTCGAATTAATTCCAAATAATGCTGTAATCGTTATGGACAATGCCACTTATCATTCGCGATTAACAGAAAATCTTCCATCTACCTCTTGGAGAAAAGCTGATATTAGAAACTGGTTAATCGTAAAATATATACCATTCGAAGATGATATGTTGAAAAAAGAACTTTTAAAGGTTGCTTCAGATCACAAGCTACAATTCAAAAAGTTTTTTATTGATGAAATAGCCAAGAATCGTGGGATAACAGTGCTTCTTTTGCCGCCATACCATTGTGAATTAAATGCGATAGAGTTAATATGGGCCCAAATGAAAGGTTTTGTAGCTAGACATAATAAAACATTTAAAATGAAAGATGTTCGTGAACTCATGAAGTACTCATTGACAACAATAACTAACTAAGAGAACTGGAGAGATGCTGTGAATCATGTAATTAAAGAGGAAGAGAAAATGTGAGTTTTAGATAACCTCATAGAACAAACTATAGAACCGATAGTGATCTCTCTCGACGAGTCTTCGGATGATTCTTGTATGGCCAGCGAAGAGGATGATACTATAGATTGAATTTTATATTTCCTATAAATGGTATGTTTACTTTAGGTTGACATACATTAATTCATTGGCAATAAATTTGAATTATGAAAATTAAACTATATTTTCTTTAATTAATTTAATTTAATAAAAATGAAAATGTAACTTGTTAATAGGCATGAACGAATGAATTTTATTTCAACTGTAATGTCGACCGAATCTAATTAAATAAGCAGAATAAACTAATATCGTAATCTCCGCCACTGCCGCAATATTTATCGTTTATCTGGCATTGTTCAGTTTTATTACCATATTGTATTTTGAGCTGAAACAGGGATGTATAGATAACCAATACAGACACCTACTTGTTTTGCATTAGAATCTTAGTATTTACTTGTAAAATTCTTAGGATCACTCTGTAAAAAATAAATTTCTATTTGAATATTCAATGAGGCTACTGTGCTGTCAGACATTAAGAAATAAACTATAGTTTATATGATATCAAAGGAAAATCAACAGGTAAAATGTATAGCCGATTAATCACGATCACGAACGAAAGCGTCGCTCAGTTCCAAGTACAAACCGCGATGTTGTCAAATGTAAATCAGAATATCTTTGAAAAGCTCTTCACACTCGCCACACCACAGTAAAATTATAAAATGGCGAGCAGAGGAAGTTTTTTGGCGTGGAACAATTTCTGTAATGTTATAAACAACGTATCGTGTAGAATAGAAATATATGTACTATTACGTGAAGAAATATTACTTTCGTGTTAACAATACGAAGATATGTGTATTATCGCGACATTTTATTTTGAACACGGTGTAACCATATCTTGTAGAAAAATATGTATAAACAATTGTACGTCTGTTAACTGTGGAGAAATATTTATAATTAGGTATATAAGAACTGGTCGGAACTAAGTGACGGTTACCATAGACGAGCTAGGTATAATGCATATGATATTACTATCGGACTAATTTGTGACTTAAATGGAAATATGGTGAATAATGAAATGGGCTGGAGAAAGAACTAAAAGTTATAGTAAGGTACATAAAAATACCCACTGAATAGTATTCCAACTAGCTTGGCAACACCGCCAGCTCCGTTTCGAGAAGTTTGTTCATTGGATCGTGGTGCGTCGGGAGAAGTGTATATGGGAAAAATTGCCGCGTAATTCGAAAATTTGCATACTTTAAACGCCAGTAGCAAAAAACGGAGTTGTGTTTAGAGATCGAGAGGGTGTACTGAACATGTGAGTACAATTTTTTTTTGGAAAATCTATAAGGACCTTGTTGTATACAATGACCAAAATCTCAAAGCTAACATTGTCTATTTTTTTCAGTGACATTCAATTCACTCAACCAGGCGTCCGTCCTTTACTGTCCAGCGTTTCTCTACCAGTAGCTGACCAATTAGGTCCTACCGAAGTACTGGTAGGTACTGTTACTCCTCCCGTTTCAGAACCGCATCCTCAACACTGGACCCAACTTAAAACTGCCTTACAGAGCTCCGATAACTTTTCAGCTTTGCAAGAATTGGATCATATCACTAATAAGAGACCTCAATGGTTGGAAGAAGTCTCACAGTATTTGTGTAACTCTATTTCGTCATCCAATAGTCATATAAGATCTTTGGCATTGCTGTTAATCGTAAGGTGGTTGAAATATAATCCAAAAGCTTCAAATGAGGCTCTGCCGGCAGTGTTGGCTTGTCTGGATAGCAATAATGGAGATGTTGTTGAGAGCGTTTTAGATAGATTGCCAGAACTGGTAGCAGTTATGCAAGAGTATGCTAAAATTATTTTAACAAGAGTATTTCAGTTGGGAACTAAGTCTGCCATTAATACTACTACTGGTATTATGAAGAGTGTCAGTTTACTTAGCTTACAATATGGCTGTTAGTATGTTTTATTTATTTATGTAAATATAAGTTACTTTGGTATTTTTAATTGGTACTCTATTTGGTGGTAGTGAACGGAACTAGTTTGTGGTACATGGAGCATTCAGCACTATTAAAATGCAGGTATATACTTACATTCATGAGCCTTCAAAGGGAGGGATTAACATAATGAGAATTGTTCAGGCACATTTACTTGTTTAGATCAATTGAACTTTTTAATCTTCCCTTCTCTCAAACATGTATTCAATATAATCAAATTAATATTCTAAAATATATATTAAAACTTACAAATTATAAACTGTAAAATATTGTAAATACGTTATCACAAAATTTAGATTCTATTTGATGCTTGCTTAAGTGATGCATTTCCATATTGATACAAAAAATAAATGTTTATTTTTGTTTTTTCTTTTTGGTAAATCTTTTTGCTTCTTTCAATAGTCTTTTCCTTTCCTGACTTTCTTCTTCGACTTCTTGAGTATCTTGCCAATCACTATCAGTGTCATCATCTTCTGATGCTTCATAATCATCACTGCTACCGTCATTTATAAATGGGTCTTCAAGATCATAGTCATCTTCAGGAGTGTCAGTATATTTTACTTTTGTGGCTGCTTTTCTTCTTTTTCTACCAGTTGTATCATTATCAGAACTATCTTCATCATCAGAATTAATTTTACTGGTATTTCCAGCATTGGGATTTACTGCAGGTTTCAGAGCAGGAGGATTGCTGTGCTTGTACTGTTGTCTGTGGAGCATATTTGTTCTATAACAAGCACTGCCAAATGGGCAGTCAGGTACATCATTGTCATCAAAATCAGAATCTCCAGGATGGCTGAATTCTTGTTTGTGGCCAATATTTTTTCTGTAACAAGTTGCTCCATACCAACATTTTTGTTTTGTTTTTTTCATTGGCAGATCATCTTTATTTGAAGTACTATCATTTGGTTTATTTAATTCATTATCCACACTTTCATTTTTGTCAGTATCTTCTTCTTGCTCACTTGTATTAACTTTTAAATTGACTTCAGTGGTAACATTTGCCTCCAACTGACCATTCTTATTATCAGTTATAGGTTTATCTGGTTCAAGCAAATTTTGTTGTTCATTAGATTTAAGCAAGGCATCTGCAAAATCAATACTGTTATCAGAATTTGATTCAGATATTTTTGATACTGAATCTATTGATTTATCTTGTACATTTGGTAAACTATCTTCATCTTCACTAATTTTTATTTTCTTGATATCTTCTTCAGGTTCTATACTTTGGCAGGATCTTTTAGTTCCATTGTTGTATTCTACTACCCTTGTTTTAAACCAACAAGCATCTGCCAAAAACCCAAATTGATCACCATCATTAATGACAACTGTTTCATCTGTTTTAATAAGTTTAATGCTATTTCCACCATGAGGTTTGTAGAATGACGGATTCACATGAGTTGATTTTAATTTTACCTCGCTTTTAGTGACTATTATTATAGCATGATTTCTTGAAACTCTTTTATCCTTACAGTTTAGTTTATCTCTTCCAATTAAGTGTTCGCCTTCGGAGAAAGTGGAAATAATTGTATTTTCATTTTCGTCGTCCAAAGAATATATTTGTAAAGCCGTCATTATATTTGTTAGAAAATTTCAAAGGCATTTAATGTAAACACTATATTTTTGAAGTAAACTAAAACGAACCAAATAAAAATAAATGCAGATTAAATGTCAGATTTACCTTGACATATATTCGTATGTATGCTTTCTTCTTCTTTTAATGCGCAATATCAAGGGATAAGTTCACCGAATATATTTGCTTCATTTTTCTGGCCTCCACTCATTTGATATTAAGTGAGTGTGAGCTTGAAAAATCCACTTTATTTACTATGTAGGTAGGTTATCTATGGTTTACATTTCTGGCAAAGAAGAATATACCTCTTTGATTGTAAGGTTGTCACGATGAAGGCCCATCCCCAATCAATTTAGTGGCGAAGTGGCACTTCGGCACGCGTGCTGGGACAATGACGTTTAAACGTAAGCATCCTCAATTCAATTTCGTGCTGACATGCGCGCCGACATGGAAGTGCAAGCTTGCAAGCTGCAAGCTTTTTCGGTGCGTGCCGAATTGTGTCATGCGCATTTAATCATGTTGAAAATAATTTAGGTACCCTAACCCTATTTTATTCTATTATCTTCGTAAACAAACATACATTATTTTCTAATATCGTAATTATATTAATTTGTTGTCTTTGATAAGTAGTAACTGCTTTTATTTACGAGAATAATCACAGGTTGAACTTTTTAATTACCTCGTTACCTTAAAATAACAATGAAAATGCGCATGTGCGATAACATTCAGGCAGACTGAATTGACAGGATTGAGGATGGGTATCCGTTTCGCAGCACGCGTGCTGAAGTGCCACTTCGCTAGCAGATTGATTGAGGATGTAGCTTAACTCGTGAATCAATGACAATCAAAAAAGTATATTCTTCTTTCTCAGAAATGTTAACCATAGATAACCTACTTATGTAAATCATAGATACTACAATAAGATAGAGAGGTCAGTCATTATATAGTTCGATGTCGAATAGGTTTGCAACCAGAAACGCATTACCGCCTGTTCAGTTGCAATACAGAGAGTCCAAATGAAATGTTACTAGGTTATACCCTGATAAAACATACAAGATTTCATTACAAAAACAAAATTCAACCATTGGAGAAATATTTAGAACAAAATAACGTTCTATTTTAGATTCAGTAAAAATATATTTAGGAAAAATTCAATTAACAAATACAAAATTATTAATGTCATGTCAGCGCCTTTGGTGACTACAAGTGGACACGTTGATTTTTTTATTTTACACTGACTAGATAACTTACAATCTTCATTTTATTTGTAATTATGAGTTTCAAAGTGATAAATTGTGTGAATGTTCAAGTAAAAAACGATCAACACTTTTAAAAATACTTTATTAACATAATCGATTAATTTTTAATATACTAAATAAGGGAACAAAAACAATTATTTCAAATTAGATCACAATAAATGATCACATCAATAATAAACGAAATAAATCTTAATATCTAGTTTTAATTGCAATCAGACATACCTAAAAGTTAAAAAGGAAGAACTTAAATCATAACTAATTTGATTTTATATATTGGTATATTCTAATTATACAAAAAAATCAATAGTTACAAATGCACATACAGCTGCTTACGATCAATTTTGTTATTCTCAGTTACTACACTTTTATAACACAAAACCCAAATTGTTGGAGTTTATTCAGTAGCAATATTTAAAAATTCCACTTTTACTAAAAAATCTAACACACCCCTGTGAGACTTCGTCTTTCATTAATTCGTGAAATCACTTACTACCAACATGCAAATATTTAGCCTATAGTTTTAATTTATATTAAGGTGTGAATCTTTATAATAACTGAAGATGAACTAAAATTACTAATTTGTTTGTTTTAAACAAACCACCCTATTTTTTTATATTGAGGATCATTTTTAAACTTCTCCTTTTGACGAGAGAAATTATTTTTCAAAACATTCTATGTAGTCAAACTACCTGAAAACTTTACCAAACAAGACATGGTCCGCTACCAATTCATGCATACATTTTACAATACAAAATTGGTTTTATTCAGAAATGAACACCGAATCAGGTACCTGATGTTTGGCAGGGATTCTCTCTCGCCCTCGGACCTGAAATATCATTCACCAAAGAAACTAATCGGCTTCGTTAAGAAGCTGGATTTAAATTGCTACCTTTTACCTCCCAACTTGGCGTTTCTAGTTATAAATTCAGTCAAACAAACGAAAATCCATCAACAGGAAACAGATAGTTAAGAATCGACTTTTGAAAAGTTAACAATTTTCTAAAAAAATTATCAGTTTTCAATACTTTAATTTTAAAACCTATAAATTGCTGTTCTACAACTAATGGTGTACATTTTTATGATCGGAATCGATATTTTTACTAGATTTTGAGTCATTAGATTTTTTTATAGCCAAAAGCGGTGCTTGCTATCCTAAAATATATTTTTTAGAAGCCTTGAGGTCTCGACAGTACCAATTAAGAATTCAAAGTACAAAAAACGTTAAAATGAATGGCAGCTTGTCAAATGTGGGAAAGTACACGAGTTTTTGAATATGGCGCAATGGACAGCGGCTGAGTTAATCAGTTGGAAGACAGAATAAAAACCAACTTTAGATTAAACAATAATAAACTCAAGTGGTGTCAGTGATTCTGAAAACTCTAGACAGGTAGAGTTCGAAAGTGATTTTTTGAATACTTTTTATTTATTCTCTCATCTCTCCTACATCTGACAAGCTGCAAATAAAACTATTAATTGTGCTACTTTGGTCATCCGGCTCGAAGGACCACATATATATCTTTTTTTTAATGTTTGGAATATCAAACATTACCGAAATTCAATAATTAACCTAAACAAAAATTACACATAAAAATGAATTTATTTAGTTACTTGTCATTTTTCTATAAAAAGATTTGAATTACTTGAAATTTCACTGCACATGAATATGTCAAGGGAAACTTTGTTTACAAAAGAAGAGGGCGTTATACTACAGCTATAAAATAATTGTCCAATGGTTAAGATATAAAAAATTGAATGTCATTACAGGATGCTATTATTAAATTTGAGGTTATCTTATCCGGCTCGAAGGACCATGATTTAATTTAAATCGCGTTGGTATCTCATTTTGGTACAAATCTAATAATTAACTTTACTGTTTGGACCCTTACTTTGTGGAATCTACTCATATTACTTTTTTAAATGAAACTGATTATTTAATAAAAATATTTACTAAAAATTCTAAAATATTATTGATAATTGATTTCGATATTTGCATTATAAATTTATATATTTTTACACTAAAAAGAAAACGGGTATACTCTACTATACAAATTATTATTATATATAAATTTTTGAAAATTATTCTTCGCGCGTCCAAAGTCAAATTATATCAAGTCTAAATATGAGATCACTGTGCAACTATAATTTAAATAAAGCTTGTAGTAAGACTTGATACAATTTCATTTTTTTACTGCGAAATTTATTACAATAGACTGTTCCGGAACTTTGACAAGTCGACCATATTTTGCCAGAGGGAACTGAATCGATTAGCAAGAATTAAACTTTTATGTATGTGTTTTATAAACAGAAAATACTGATATAGATTCACATAAGGGGCTCCATTTTAAAGCATCTCGAAGTTGATACCTTTAAGAACTAATTGTCTATTATCCGTTGTTTATCTGTAAGCGTGCCCATGGTGTAATAGAAAACAAGGCGTGTTACAACAAGTAAGATATGGTTGTGTAGGTTATAGTTACGACAGTCATTCAAAACATTAAACATATGATTGGCAATATGGCGGCGTTTTGGAAGGTGCGCAGAACATGACTGTGGGAGCACACCTTCTTCTCTATTACACCATGAGCGTGCCCTCCAACACAATATGGCCGACCTGACAGTGACTTAATTCCGGAATGGTCTAAGCTAGTAGTTATGTAACCCTGTTCCGTCAGATAACTGAAAGTAAACATTAGACCAGCTAATCCCAAATTGTTTTTTTCATTTGATTCAAAATTGAAAGCTTATAGATAGAAATCGAAGTATGAGGAGATTTGGATTCTCTGCCCATACAATAGTATATTGTGTCTAAGGAGCAGCTGATAGTTAAGCGATGCTGAAGCGTTTCCTGCACGTGTGACACACAACCGTTTTTTGCCTACCGAATAAATAGAAAAATATAACAAACAATTTGACGTTTAATTAAAAAATCTATGTGAAACGTCAAAATTACAAGTGACAGATAGTGAAAAACGTCAAAACTTGACGCATGCGTCATGGACAAATTGATTTCCTAGTTGAAAGTTTTAGATTCAATTTAAATTCCTTGCATGAACATCTTCATTAAATTGTTTTAGTTTAATTTTTTTACTAGAATGAATCCATCTTAGAATCTTCTCTAATTTATTGTGGTTATCAATAGCTTGATTAAAAATATTCCGTACTTTTGTTACAAAATACATTTTTCTTTTATATAGGGTCGTTTTTGAATGATATGTAGAAAAAAATATGATTTTTCAGTATAGAAAATGTAATTATTACCCTGTACGCAAGTAAAATACTTGATAGTAACAAAAGGTATCGCATATTTAGAATTTAATATTGATAAACACACTATTCAAGATAGTTTAAACGAATTTGTTTACAGATATTCTAAAATCCCGACTAGTTCCTGAAACTTTTTCCAAGAGCTGGGTAGGATAAGGGGATATTTGCCCCAATAAACATACATACAAGGTGGTTCCAATTGACTTACTCTTTGTTCTTAAGGTGGCATGATTTTGATTTAAGAGTTGTATTATAAAATAGTCGAAATAGATAACTCAGTATCACAGTTAGAAAAGAAAAAAATGGTTCTTTGGAACCGTCAACGGGACACCCTGTCCTTATGTAATATTAAACACTGAAAAAAATATTAGACATACAAAATTTCATAACCCCTACATTACATTTACTACTTACGTGGCATTTTTGAAATACCTAAAAAAACAAAACAACGTTCAACGATGATTTTTACCAACAACGTTTCAAAAGTCGATTTACTTATCTGTTGCAACAGCTTTACCTTCTTCGAAAATTGAAAAAAAATTAATAACCTATGTACAAGGAAGCTGTGTTTCATGCGGTGACAGTATCAGTGTCACTCTGAGGTAGCGAATATGGTTTTTGTTTACGTTGTCGCCTTCGTTCGCGTCTTTCGCCCATTACGAGCCTAAGGTGTTCCAATTTACCGCGAGTTCGCAAGTTTTGATCTTCGCTGCAGGATGTCGTTATCATGGGTTCGTCCTGCTGCTCTGTGGGAACGTGAGTAATGGGTTCTTCGGACCCTTTACGAGTAACCTAGAAAAAAAGATTTTATGAATTTAAAAAGTCTTGTAGCATCTGTCACATTTTAGTTTTTAATAAAATCAAAGTCACTGTCCATATCCTGTCTTTAGTCAACTTACTAACTTAGCTAAATAAGGTTGACTTACACCAAGTTTTACTTAAGGATTTAGGCCAGTCGGCATGGGTCATTTTAGACCAAAAGTACAAGTAAGTAGCAATACGGATGATTTTTTTTATAAGTACCTTGAAGTAGGTAGATTAATATAAAAAAAAGTTTACCAGTCTATCGATTTCCCAAATTATAAAAAAAAACTTTTTTTTAAAATTCTCTAATATTTAAAGCTGGGAGGAAGATGGAGAAGTATAAAAAATACCACCGTGTAGGGGAAGTGTTTTGCAATCCGATCAATGGTTTGTCCGTAAAAAATTCTGTAAAGTAAGTATGTGTTCCGCATCTGCGCGACTCTGCTGCACGGCGGAAAAAAAATATAAATATTGAATCAGAATTTTTTTTCAATCTTTTGTAAGAGTTAAGGTTGTAAATAATAAATAAAAGGTGATACATTGATTTTTGTATATTTTTATGGAATGCAAAAAATTATATCTTAAAATTATATATTAATAATCTTTTATACTTTTTCACTATACAGGGTGATTCATTACTGCGATAAATTCCAATATCTTGTAAATAGTTAAAGATATTTGAATGAAATTTTGACTGATTGTAGCCAGCCTAGAGGCTCATATTTTGAAATTAGTCGCAATTGTACAGTGTGTTCCAGAACGGAGTGCCAGATCAAAGTAATATTTGTTTAAATGGGACACCCTGTATTTTACTTCAAATTTGAATTCTGCTTGACTTCGCTATTACAATGATATAATATTGTTATGGGTTATACAGCGTACTTAGAAAGTTCTGACCACTTGTTCCTGTAAATCGTAATGACTTCAACGCTCTGTATACTTTAAACTGCACAATTTAAAATTATTATTTCATAGCCATACGTCTGTGATAGTCGTCCAGTACTACAATTCAATCGAACTGATTCGATATCTAAGAAAGCGTATACAGGGCGAGCCCAAACTCGAATACATTGGTTTCATAATTGTTTTAAATGGATCACCCTGTATTTTTTATCGGTAAATGAAAGTTCCTTTACTATACTTCAAAATGTATTAAGTATTTCCTATACCCAAACTCAATAGTTTTTGTGATATTTCTATTTTATGGTTAAAGAAATCCAACAGTAATAAATTTACTCATACTTATTTATTAACAACTATACTGAAATTTATTAAAAAAATCATCAATAAAATTATAAAAGATGCTCAAAGTGACCACCCTGTTCATTTATACAGGCTTGGAGACGGTCTTGAAATGATCGACTTACATTTCTAAGCATTTGCGCATTAACATTTTGAAACGCCTGCCTTATTCTAGTTTTCATATCGACTGGTGTAGTATCAGGTAATTGGTACACCTGTTCTTTAATAAAATCCCAAAAGGAAAAATCTGCTTTATTCAACTCTGGTGATCTTGGTGCCCAAACAACTGGTCCTGCTCGTCCAATCCACCTTTCAGGAAACATATCATTCAATTGCCCCTGAATGAGCGCGTTATGGTGAGCAGGAGCTCCGTCATGAAGATACCACATTTGTTGACGTGTACGAAGGAGAAAGTCTTCAAGCAGAACTGGTGAATGATTTTCCAGAAAAATGATGATATGGTTCTAATTTAACTATTTAAAAGAGCTCTAAGAAACCTGATCCTTCTGCATGTGTGGTGGTACTGTTATCGACCTTTTAAAACCTTTTTCTAAGTTAACAACTTTTCTAACATGTAAATTAATTTTATCATCTGCTTTTTATTGATTGATTTATTAGAAATAAAATTTTTAGTAACAAAATAGAAATATCACAAAAACTATTCAGTTTGGGTATAGGGAATACTCAATACATTTTGAAGTATAGTAGAGTAACTTTCATTTACCGATATAAAATACAGGGTGATCCATTTAAAAAAATTGTGAAACCAATGTATTCGAGTTTGGGCTCGCCCTGTATACGCTTTCTTAGATATCGAATCAGTTCGATTGAATTGTAGTACTAGACGACTATCACAGACGTATGGCTATGAAAGAATACTTTTAAATTGTGCAGTTCAAAGTATACAGGGCGTTGAAGTCATTACGATTTACAGGAACAAGTGGTCAGAACTTTCTAAATACGCTGTATAACCCATAACAATATTATATCATTGTAATAGCGAAGTCAAGCAGAATTCAAATTTGCAGTAAAATACAGGGTGTCCCATTTAAAAAATATAACTTTGATCTGGCACTGCGTTCTGGAACACGCTGTACAATTGCGACTAATTTCAAAATATGAGCCTCTAGGCTGGCTACTATCAAAAATTTCATTCAAATATCTTCAACTATTTACAGGATATTGGACTTTATCGCACTAATGAATCACCCTGTATACATTTTGTTTGTTGAATATTAATCTTTATATTACAGGAGTATCAAATTTTATTTTGAAAAAATAAAGAAGAATCCTACCCGAATCTATAAAAATTGCTATTTTTGCTTATAATACAAAAAATAATTGAATCCAAAACTGTATGTAAATTAATTAATTTTGTGATTATATATTCTTGATCTTAGATGTTTCCTCAACATTTCAACAAACCCCCATTGAAATTACTCTAGTTTTATTAAAGTTACAGTATTTATTATATATATTTTCTTGTAAATTCAAGATTCCTGAGATTTACAAAATAATGAAAAGTGCCGTATTTCGTCATTAGGAAAAATTAATTATCCGTAAATTTCATTCACGAAACAGACCTCCTAAATAACAGTTTCATCCATCGAAAAATTGTTTCAATGCCACCTTATTATAGATTTTTTATTGAGATACTTGGTTTTTGATTAGAATATAATATTTATAATATATATGAGTAATTTGCCAAAAATGATTATGTGCTATGACAAAAAAAATGCCATCTTAAAGATGACACTTCCCTCTTCAGAACGCCCTATTAAAATTATTTATATCTACATTATAACTGTACAATAGTTTATAATGTACTCCGCCGCGCTTCAGAAAATAGAGTCGCGCGGATGCGGATCACATACTTAGTTTACCGAATTTTTTCCGGACAAACCATTGCTCGGACGAAAGAAACGCAAGAAACCTTTTTTGTTGCAAAACACTCCCCACACTGTAGTTTGAACCTAGAGAATAGATCAAGGTTGAGAGGGAGTCTTGTATGAATGATTTAGTCTTTTGAGAAGTAAAATTTATCCAATTTAATTAAAGTATTCAACTCAATTTTTAATTTGTGTTATCTCAACTGTTGTATTCCTAAACTAACATTCTTCAATTGAACACCAATATTTTTTTATGTCATACTTTATTGTGTTTTTATTGCTTGCATAAAGTTCACTTTATGGTCCGCGCGGGCATAAAGAGAAATAATTTTTTGTTCAACTTATTCAATAAACATGTCGTAAGCTTCTTTAGACTTTTTTGGCAACAGATTTACAGTTGCTTTCTTTGCTTTTTTAATAATATCGTCAGGAATTCCAAAATCTTTGACTTAGACACATATAAAATTTATTGTGATATTATGACATTTACGTTTGTCAACATTTTTAAAACACTGATTTGTATTGAGATTTGATTGCAATAACGAACTAGTATGACTTAATAGTATATTAAAGTATAAGTGGATATTAAGGTCTTTAAAACACGCGCGATTTTTCGAGCACGACGGCGAAGCCGGAGTGCTCGAAATAGAGCAAGTGTTTCAAAGACCATTTATTCAAGAATACTTTACGCTATTTTTTTAATTGGTGCACTTTGAAATTATAAATACTGGTCTATAACTACTACAACAACAAGAAATGGAAATCATAGATGGAAATAAGAACTAAATGTCAAATGGTTGAATTCGTGATGTATATGATGTATACCTTGCGTTGTCATGGAAATGAGAAAACCATAAACTAATTTGTATTTTGATGGAAGTTCAACCTTATTGAGTTCTGTGAATGTCAATAGTATTAATTTAAACACCATTTCCTCAGATTTGAAAAATCAACATATTAATATTTCAAACAATACCAACGACACTTTCCATTTTAATTTAAAATTTGACATTGTTAAATATTGTTCAAATAAAAGTTTTGACGTTACAAACTACTCCTGGCAGATCAATAATAAAAAAATTGTCATTAAGACATGATTTAGACTTCCGTTTCTCGAGTTGTTGATGTTTCCACGGTAACTTTAAAACACGCGCGAGTTTTAAAGTTTAATTAAACACGCTGAGGCGTGCTTTAAATAGGTAAAATGGTTCACCAATAAAAAAAAGTTTGTATGTACCACAGGCATAAACAGATGTGTATACCCTCAGGCCAGAGGCCCTCGGCTTCATAAGACGTCGCCCTCAGGGCATAAACATCTATTTATACCCTTGGTACATAAATAACTAATATGTCTCTTGAAGCTAGTACAATATTACATTATTTAACAAAGCTTGCTTTACAGTTCACAATTCTTCCTGCAATGTATTGCAAGGTCTTGCTTGCAACTATTGACAGTGGTTTTACATTTCAATTATTGCAATACCAACAAAAAAATTACAGTTTATTTATCTGGTTAGGTTAATATGTCCTATGATGTTAATAAACTAACTTTAAATTATTGATATATACTTATTTATGTTGCATTTGACAGTACAAAGTCAAATTTTATTTTGTTGGTAACAAAAAAACGTTTTTATCACTTACCCTACGAAGTTCTGGTACTGAACAAAGGAGATCATTAAGTATGTGTACAATTGTGGCAACATCACGACGTGGTCGACCCTTTGGGTCTTGTAAAGCTGGATTTAGTGCTCCGCTGAACGTTCCGGAATAGACACTCTCTCGACGACCTGAAAATATTAAACAAATGTGGAATTTAGAAAAATTATTTGTTACATTAAGACCTTCTAAGCTAGGTCAATGACTTACCCATAAAATTGGATAATTGTATTAATATAAACAATTTATTATTTTTATTTCGGTAATGTAAACTATGTTATACCATACCATGTTTATTAATAAGAATTTAAAAGTAAAACAAGACATGTTATTTAGAACACATATTGAAAACACAAAATTTTAAAAGCTGATCAATTTTTAGAACTATTCTACACTTTAACTATAGTAGTTTTTATTTTTCACACCTCATAGTTTAAATTTTGAAGAACCAACAGTATGAAAAGTTATGCCTAATCATAGAGGAAAACTGAGATTATTTAAAGTTCGAAAAATTCTACTGTTGATGCATTTTTGGAATTAGCACAACAGCTATTGCTACAAATTGGAGAAAAAAATTGGTATTGTTCTTAAAAAAATACTGGTGGTGAAGGCTATGCAGCTGTGCAGCTAATAATGAGTTAATCTTTTACTTTATAGACATACTGTATATGAATCATTCATCTTTGTGAAACACCCAGTAGTTCTTTTAAGATGGACCCAAATTACATTTTTTAATGTTGCTTATATAAATTTAAAATGAAAGAAATACTCTGTATTCTTGAAATGTAATGATAAAGTAAATTTAAAAAAAATAGCCTACACATTATTTAACAAATATATCACATCAAATGCATCAAACATGTACAAGTTAAGATGCTGCATACAAATGTATGTTTTAAATTTTGTATGTGTTAATAGGTTAGAAAAACAATTTAAATTACTATTCAGTTAGATACAAGGTAAGAAGATATGTAATTCTTTTTGTTAATTATTTAAATAAACTTCATTGTATGTTTAATTGAGAAATATAAAAAAAATTGTGGTTTAATTTCCCAAAATAATAATTAATACATAACAAGAAGATAAGATGATTTGTATTTACTTTCAAGTTTATAAATAATTTGTCAATATTTACTAATCATGTTGAAAGAACTGTCAAGGTTGTCAAACAAGTGAAGGAACCCCAATATTTTAGTAACTTACACTGGAAAGAATCAAATACAAAACATTTATCAAATATATTTTTTTCTTACCTCTATCTTTTCCAGAAAAAACATCAGCAGACAGTCTTCTAAGTGTATGTTGCAAATTCCTTGAGGCCTGCAACAGACTAGGAGGGCTAGAAGGGGATGGGGATTGAGATTGTGAGACAGGACAAGGACCAGGTGGTGCAGATGAGGATGAGGAAGAGGGAGTAGGTGATGGGGGATTGGGTGGTTTCACACCAGAAACAGTACTTAACTGTAGTTGTATGAGCATCATGTGATCTCCTAGACGCATACTGAGGTTGAGCGGTGCTTTACCACACAAAAATTCATTAACTTGGGTATCATTTAGAGATTCTAGAGCTTGCATTATTCCAATTTCTGGACGTTGGGTCTGAAAATGAAGGTATTTTAAAATTTGAAAATATAAAAATAATTTGTTGTTTTACAATATTTGATACCAAATTAATTGATTTGTTGGAACATTGAACTAGACTTCATTTATTGAAGTTAGTGCATAGAGATATAATAATATATCACTCATTTGTCTATGGGTTAGTGTAAAAATTTATTCATGGTAGAAACAAAAACAATTGTATGAGAAAAATAAAAAACAGCCCATAATATGTGTCATATAATAGCGATGATATATACTCAACAATAAATTTTAAAGTTTCGATAAATTTAATAGTAATCTAACAATAAAACTTAAAAGGTATGTAATAATAAAAAACCAATCAAATTTTGATTATTCATAGTTTCGAAATCAAAATAAGATATGATTTAATGTGAATAGTTTAATTGATTGTTGAGAATTTATAAGAATATAATTGAAATTTCATATAAACCCAAATACATGAAAAAGCAACAATGAAAGCTGTATAAAAAGCTATATTTAGCCACAGCATCTTGTATACCTATGTCATGGACATAAAAAACCTAAAAAACACTTTGAAAACATGCATTTTTAAATTTACTAGTTGTTAATTACTAGTCCCTAATGGGGCATACAGAATAATAACATACAGTAGGTATTCACTATTAGTATTTATGTATTCATTGGTTTTACTGTTTTCTAGATTAAACATGAAAAGCTCAAGCTTGAGTATATTTAAATTATTCACTTTATTTAAGCACCACAGTTTCAAAGTATTTCATTAAAATAACAACAAAAATTGAGACAAAGGTGAATTTATTACCAAAAAAACTGAAAAACATATTTTGTAAATTTTGAGGTAGGTATTCATCCCTTCAACATATTAATTTTAAGTTTTTATCAATTATTTAAGATTCACAAAACAATTTTATCATCATTTGATCTATTTTTATAAATGTTTTGGTAAAAGATTATTCAAATAAGTTTTACACACTTTCCTAAACATACAAATAATGAGCATTGTGTGAAATATTTACCTACCTACCTTAAATCAATATTTACTACTCTAAAAATAATGAAACAATTTAAAAAACTAATTATCAAGTAACTGCACTCAATTGCCCTTTAAACTGTGTGCAATAATTCACATTACAGACTATTAATAGCATGCAAAATTTAAACATGCATATAGATAAAACAAAACTAAAATATGGTAGCTACCTATTATACTTTTAGAGAGTCTTTCTGTAATAGGTGCTTGTGTATTCATAATAAATTTTAAATTGCCATATCAGCTAAAATTAACTTGCCATAACAATGGACCAAGTTTTGAAATTCAAATTGGAAGGGAGAACAAACCAAATGAAGTGTTGGGTAATAAAGTGAAATGTTATCAAAAATTAAAATGGTTGTAAAATAATTAAATGTACTTACTATGAGTCCTGTTTCAACATTTGGTAATAAAGTAATTCTAGACCCATCAGATATTCCATGTTGAACCAAATTTCCATCTTGTAATTGCCTAAAAAAGATTAATAAAGATATTAAAGCAATAAAAGTAACTGTACTTTGGTTTTAAGACCCACTTATCTCTGAACAGTAAACATATTCTGTCTCTCGGCACTTTAAGTCTTTTCGATATGAGTTTTTTGAGATTTTCGATTGAAATGTCTGATTCCACGCTTAGGTAAAAGTCGCCCCCCGTAGTGGGGCTCACATGAACATTTATTTGGGTATTTGGGCCACACCCCTGAGAAATGGGGTTAGTAGATGATTGTGAGCTGTTTTCCATATTCCTAGAGTCTATTTTTGAGGCACTACACTTTATTTAAAGCACTATAACACTGGACCAAGTACCTTTATCAATAACTTTGATATATGCACCATTGCTAAATGCATAAAACTACAAAAAAAAACAATACTGGTGTTACGGTACTGGAGACCGACGATCCTGCCTGGTGTATCTGACAATTGTAGTTGCGCGTTATAACCAATCATTGAATTCGACACAAAGAACTGCGATTTGTAATGCTGGTTGTCTACTTAAAGGAGATACTTTCATGTAATTTTCATAAATTGAATGAAAAATTGTTATTTTCTTCCTAGTATTTCCCAATAAAATAATTCAAATTGAAGTGGGTAGGTGTAAGCTCAATTTAATTACAAAATATCCTTCCTTTTTATAAATTTACATGCATTGTTGAATTCTGCAATATTAAATGTCCAGCTGAATAAGTGACGATTGAGGTAGAGCCAACGCGCAATATTCTTCTGGGCAGATACACAAATGGTTCTGGACATCGTAAACATAACTTTTGATTGGTTGACGTTGATTAACTCGACTTTCGAATTTTATCATGGGTGTAGTTTGGATAAGGGCTGGGGGTTTAAATAAAAGTATTCAACCCTTTTTATTCTCAATTATATTTGATGTATGGGAAAAAAGGTTGTTGTAAATATTTTCTGTGATTTCCGTTTTCAAAAAAGGGAAAAATGCTCTATAATATCAATTTTTATTTTAATCGAGGAATTTTGTTGGAAAATGATTGAGAAGTGGAAGTATGAAATAATCTAACAAATGAAACACTATTTATTTACATTAAATTAAATTGAAAGTCGGTATGTTCATTTAATTGCCCAAGTTGTTTTATAAAAATTTAGACGTTTCTGTATTTTTTAATCCTTCAGCACGCAGCCTTTGCAAGATGGGACGGTATACCTCTTGTGCAAACGGTAATATGCATCCTCTTTCCTGGATTTCACCTAAAAAGAAGTCGTAGACTTACAGTAAGTAGGTATATAAGTTTTAGTCTAATATGATTTCTGTAATTATTTACAGTGACATTTAAACTAATTCTCGATATCTGTCTACGAAACTCACCATCCAAAACCATTTTTGTTGCAATAGCTGTAGGATATCCAACGGTCTTAGCCATAGCGGAATGCCCATTACTGTCCCCATATACAACTAAGTTGATTCCTCTATTTTCTGTTTTATTGCCTGGCCAAACGATTCCTACTTCATGTCGAAGAATTACAAGATCTCGTTCATGTTTTTCTAAAAAGATATTATCTAGCTGTCAATTTTAAATATATAGGTTATAGGATCAAGGATGTTAAGAATCTAACATCCTTGTTATAAGATGTTATTCTAGGCAACTAAACATACATTTACATCGGCATTTGGTATAGGCAACCAAGCATACAAATTAAATATCCTTACCCAAAGCTAACCTAGTTGATAAATAATGCGTGAGTGTATCTAACGGAGTACCGCATTTTAGAATGTTACTTTCATCCAATAGTCCCAATTCTTCTAAAATATCGACTGCTGAATCGGTTCCAGTCCGTTCACTAATTTTATTTTTAAGATTATCGTAAAACATATTTGCGTCTTCAAGTCCTAATAGATCGCACACTAATTTCCTCCATGTTACATCAGGACCTTGTTGGTGAAGACTGGGATGAGGTTCGATATCTAAAAGTCCTAAAAACTGCAATTGCCTAGCGGCGTGCGCAAAGCCACTGTATCTTATTGTACCTGAAATTATAAAAAACACGTTAATGAAAATTAATAACTGTCAAATATTTATTTTACCTCGAAGAACAGTGTTTGCTTCTTCAATACCGTAGATTTTGGCATATTTTATGCTGTCTCGGTTGGGAAATCCTTC